>JAVQJS010095885.1:0-22879 GCA_036024795.1 Galaxias rostratus
CTCTCTCTCTCTCTCTCTCTCTCTCTCTCTCTCTCCATATTTCCAAACTCATTTTCTCCTCCCTTCTTTGCCCAGTCTTTTAAACTTGGACAGGTGCTTTGCTTCCTTTGCCAGGGAAACTTTGATCAGTGCATCAACTGCCAACTTTAAGCAGGACAAGGTCAGACAACAAGATGACAGGCCAGGGTTGTCAAACATGAGGAGGCACCATCTGTTTCTGGATGCATCCTGCTCATTCGGACTTCTATCTGGCCACTTTGAAACAATGGCCTCTGAGTGGTGTCAAATACCCCTCAAATAAATAATAATTAACCACCTTCACCTCATTTCTGTCAACTGCCCTGCAATACTGTTAAAAAAGCGAGGGGGGGGGTGCTCACAGTTTGGTTGCCAATGTGCCGCACTTACCTGTGTGATACCATGGGAGACATTTTGCACCAGACTAGCTCACCACACGTCAGTGTATCAAGAGTCATAAGGAGCAGTAGGAGGGATTAAGCAGCCAGTTGAGAGCTGAAGAATTGAGCCAGAACACTAGGGTTACACCCTACTCTCGTAATCAAGACAACCATTCAAGCATTTAACGCCTCATTCAGAAAACACGTCAAAAACGTCAACCAACACCACTTTGTCAGCAACTCCCATCCAAAGTTGCACTAGGTCTAGGACCAATGTTGCTTGGATTCACAGGCAAGCCAGAGGTGGAATGCAGGATGTCTCGCTACTGCAGGGTCGCATCAGGGATTTTGTACAAAATTTAGTAAAATAAATTTAAAACAATGGAGAATCGACATGCATTACTTTGTCTTCATTCAATACATATTTTAACACCATTAACCAATAGGTACAACACAAATACAATTATAATTATTTGATTACCCAGTTTTCTTTAATGTGCATGTAAAATAGCTATTTATTTATTATAATAAATAAAGGAAAACTATTAAAGGAAATGTGTACTGCTCAATAGGACTTATTAAAGAGAAAATGAGTATTACAATACAGGGGTTACAATTCAATATATTGTGATATATTTTGATACTGTAAACAAAGCGATATGTTGCGATTTTATTTTTTTTGTTAGAGGATGAAGAACAGTTATTCTGAGTTCAGTTAAGTTATTTCCTTGTAACTCCCACAGTCCAAAAACAAGCAAGGTCAATTTGTGACTTAATTGTAGGTGAGAATGTGAGTGTGAGTGTATATCTGGCACTATAGACCCCTCGTGACCTTGCTAGGGATAAGTGGCATAGTAAATGGATGGATGTTTAATGAAAAATCTGCACTTAGTTTTTCAGAATCAATACAGTATAGCAAAACACGAAATTGTGAATTGCAAGTGGACCATTTTTTTCTGACAACCCTATTTCTCAATGGTGTGGTAGCAATCTTTATTTTTAAAACAAACTCTAGACTTGTAAAAATTGGAAATTAGAACACAGTAGACAATAATAAAAAACATTTTATAATCTTTACATCATACACTTTCTTTGTATATGTTACTTATGCATTATACTTTTTTCCTTTTAGGTGAATGATGCAGAATATGGAAAACATGCTGGAAACTAACCTTGCTGAGTCAATAACTGAAAAGCATCCCTATCTTGTTACCCAGCAGACATCAATTTGACAGAACCAACTTGCATTGTCGGCCACAGTGGAATTGCCTTCCTCTGGTTTAGTCTTCACAAAGATTCATCATATGGAGACCGTTACCAAATTCCATATTTTAACTCATGTGACGTGTTTTCAAATACTGTGTTCTTTTGTTCAATTCTATTGTGAAATGACTATAACAACGGGACGGGCCTTCGTATTTTGTGTGCTGATGGAACAGAATTTTATACCCACGTACACCTTAGGGTTGGCCTTGAAATCCCTCATTTTACCTCTAGGATTTCTGAACCTCCACCGAACCCATCTTTGTCTTTGCATCACCAGAGGTTCCAGAAAAGCTAAGCTTTGAATTTTAACAGGATGTCTTTACCTACAAAGAGGAAAGTCAGGACTTTCACGGTTTTGTTTTGTATCATTACTTTTGCAACATTCCTCTTCAGTTACACTTTCCGGGATCCGTCGATGTACTTCTTTAAGTCTGCGTTTCATTTGTCAAACAACATCTTCTTCAAGGGTCCTTGTGCCTGTCACCAATGCATGGTGGAGTTGGAGGAGGACACATGGTTTACAGAGCGCTTCAATCAGTCTATTTTGCCTCTCATGACGAGAGAGAACTGTGTCTTGTCCGATGAAACCTTTAGGTGGTGGCAGGTAAGGTTGGTTTAAACTCATAGTCATGGCACAACTTGGATGAGATTCTGTCTAGAATTCAGCGTCATACAAAAAGTTTGTATTTGCGATAAAACACAATCCTTTTTTAAAAACAGCAACTTCCTCATGTAGTCTTTTCAAACCTTCCTGTATGTGACTGTGAGCTCAATATAACTTTTTCAGGCTTCCCTTATCATAAACAGTTTTGAGATTTTTTTAGTCGTTATGGTTCTGTAATAAATGCTATGTAATTTTGTCATTTTACTTTTAAGTACACATAACTGAATCAAATCAATTGTGACAGCACACTCCTTAGAATTCCTACTTAACAGTTCAGTGAACTCTTTTTGACGCATTTTAAAAGGATCACTTTGTTGGTTAATAGTATTGATTGAGGGTCCCCTGAACATGACTCAAGTGCAGCGAGACAATATATAATAAGGGTGGCAGGAGACGCTTTACAAAATGTCCGCCATTCCCACTCCCGTTTCAAAGAAACGGTCCACAGAAGTGTCCACAGTTGGATAGCCACATCTTCAAGTCCAAAAATACCTCAGATTAACATCCTGGGTGTGTTCAATTTTTCATCCGCAATATACCGAATGACATCCTGTTCAATATGTGCCAACTATTTGTACAACCCTTCTTGTAAAATGTAGTTGCCATAGTTCCTGAATATCAAATGAGCGTGTCTAGGTAAATTGTTAGTTTTAAAGGCCTGTTTTGGAGAAAGTAAATAGTATTGCATAGCTTTGTTTAAGTTAGTGCTGTCCTCTATGAACAGGGAGAACAATGGGGCAGGCAGTGAAGCTCAAGAGCAGGCTCATCCCCGGTATTTGGATAATATGCCACCTGAAACAAAAAGGGCTAATATCCACTTCGCCTCCATGTATGTGTGTTAAAAATATTTAGTTTGCAGCTGCAGCTTTTTCTAGATAGAAAAGGGTCTCTGTAACAATGTTTTTTGGCCATTGATTAGCCACTTACCCGAGTGGTCCTTGTAATGGCAAACCCCAATTTTACTTGAAAATTTTATAATGTATAGGTTTTATATTACTGGGAAGCTCGACAGTCCTTCACGTTTTAATGTGCCGGTTTCTTTGGAAAATGTCTAGTCTCTAGTGCTTAATGATTGATCTGTTTAAAGTACTGCTGTCTTCACTGTGTATCCCCAGTGGTTACAGTCAGAGAGGCAGCCAGCCAACTTAAGTGAAGTCATAGAGAAGCTGTTCCGGGTCGTCCCTGGTGAGCAGGTCTACATGAATGCAAGCCCTGAGCGCTGTAGGACATGCGCTGTGGTTGGAAACTCTGGAAATCTGAAGGGATCACACTACGGGAGCCTCATTGACTCAAATCATGTTGTCATAAGGTGATATACTAATTGCGTCAGGAGTCTTTGGAGTAACACACTTAGAGATACTGAGAGCTGTTTATGTTGGTACATTATCACGAGTCAAGCCAATGCCAAATTGGCAGTGTTTGTCAACTTGTGTGTCAATTTGGCTAACCATTTAATACATCAATGTTACTGCTCCCCCGTTAAATGCTTGGCATCACGTTAGAGTTAATTCAATAGTGGAGCCACAGTAATTAGCCTTGGCTAATTGTTTGTGAATAGGCAACACTACACCACATGAAATTGTGTGCCAGAGTGAGGCATATGCATTAAACAGTTCCCAGGGATTGTGTAAATAATGGAACATCACCTGTGTTAAGTACTATTAAAATGAAAGTTGTCGTTTAGTATGCTCCCGCTAAATGTATTTAGTTGCATCATATACTCAGTGATAGAAATAAAGGGGAGGAAATTCTTGGTGAATTTGGACACCCTTCACATGCTATCATCTCTTCATATAATATATTTAAATTGAAACACATCTTCACAGTTGTTATTTAAATACAAATGATTTCTGTATTCCTGAACAAGGTGGTATGTCTTTGTAGAATGAATCAGGCACCAACCTTTGGCTTTGAAGAAGATGTAGGTAGCCGAACCACCCATCACGTTATGTACCCAGAGAGTGCCACAGACCTGGACAATAGCACCAGTCTGCTGTTCATCCCTTTTAAGACTCTGGATCTCCAGTGGATTGTCAGCGCATTAACCACAGGCACCATTGATCAGTGAGTCATCATGATGGGCTTTTCCAACCAGGTTAAATACAAATAATTGCGAATAGAGGTTAACTATAGAACACAATCGGTGATTGCCATATCCATAGGGAAGTCAATATTTGTAAAATTTGTGTGAATACTATTCCGGAGTGCTGGCTCATTTCCCTTTTGTATCACAAGTCTTGTACTATAACGGCTACTAATTCTTTTATCTTGCATTAACACTCCTTTTCTAATAGGTGATTATAATAAACGTGACCAAATTAACTTGTGTTTTAACCTCTCACACACTTCATCTCTAAAAGCACTGAATATTTGAAACATTTTTTATGTGTCAGTCCTAGGTACACATTATAGACCAATACTTTTACATTTATTTCTGGATGTTTTTCTGAATTGAGGTTATTACTGTAGAAATGTAATGTACTCTAGGGTTCACTGTAGGCGCTCAAGGCCGCACGTTTTCCTAAGAATATGTTTAAATTGACCTTGATTCCATAATGTAAAGAGTAAACAGAACAAACAAGCATATGCTTTGGACATGATATTTCATAATGTTCATGGATACTTAATTCATAATACAATAATGTAAAAATGTTTTGTTGCAGAACATACATACCCGTTATGTCCAAGATAAAGGCCAACAAAGATAAAGTAAGCATACCATTTCCCTTGTCTCTCCTTACATCCTCCTTTACCCATACTAGCAAATTTTAGATTGATCCTGGAATAGGTCTGTAACACCAGTATTTTTTTAGGTGTTGATTTACAGCCCTACATTCTTCAAGTATGTGTATGATTCTTGGCTTGAGAACCATGGAAGATATCCATCAACTGGGTTTCTTAGCTTATTGTTTGCTATACACACCTGTGATAAGGTAAGTACTTAATCTTATGCAATTTTCTTTATGTTGAATTGATGTGATGTTAATATCTGTTCCTAGCATTATTGCAGTTACTGCCCCCCCCCCCTCTCCTCCTCCTCCTCCAGGTCAATGTGTTTGGATTTGGAGCCGATCAGCATGGAAATTGGCATCACTATTGGGAAGAGAACTATCTGGGTGGGGCGTTTCGACATACAGGAGTGCATGATGGGGATTATGAATACAATGTCACGCTGCAGTTGGCAGAGAAGCAGAAAATTAAAATATTTAAAGGAAGATGATACGTCTACAACAAAAATAATACCACTTAATCCAGTGCCAGAACATTGAGTTGGGGCAGTGGTAAGGATTAACTCTTGATTATCAGATGTGCCACCAGTTAGACAATAGGATACGAGTTAATAACGTGGTGAAGTATGCAGAAGTATGTCTTATAAACTAAAACAATGTGCAATGCAGAGTAATACATTTTAAAACAAGAAGGCCATACAATACCTTGATAAAAGTTGAAGAAATGTATGTATAACGTGGATTATTACATCCTGAAATAAATGCAATTTATTGACATTGTAGCGTACAGTATTCGTCTTCATAGCCATATAAAATATGATGTTCAGACATTAACCCTTTGTGAGCCACACCAGATGGCTGCTTGTATAACGAGAATTTTCAGAGGGCACATGCAGACGTTAATTAGTGCCTTCAAGTGTTTAAGCACTCCTGCTCCACTTACCTGGTTGAAACAGAGCAGGCGGACCAAGGAATCCTAATCCTATGTTTTTTCACATTATGAAATAATTGTGTCTGCTGTCGTGCTCTTGTTTTTTTGTGACGTAAAGATAATTCAAGTTTCTGCTGCTACTCATAAGGTCTGCCTAGTGCAGTTTCCCTCGTAATTTTTCCTTGTTCTCTGCATTTGATTCTCTCTGTACTCGAGCATCCTGACAGAATAATTGAACCAATTCATGACAGAGAACAGTGAGCAGTGGATCAACAAGGTCGTCTCTCTGGGCCAGCAAGCCAAGACTCTCCCACTTAATTTCCCATCAGCTCCAGACAATCACATAAAACATGGCTCAGCTATCTTTGGACCATCTCTCCAAAAGTAAACACTTCTGAGAACTCAACTCTCCCTGCCCTCTCACAATACATCTGTCCATGATCCTTGTTTTGTTATTCCAGAACTTTGTGATTGCCTCCCCAGTAGTTACCTACCCCTTCTGAGCCAGTCCTCCATAGGGTTAATATTTCTAGAATTACAATCCTCCTTAGTCCTCAAAAGTAGTCTTTATTATGGCTCTTGCTTTTTTATTGCTCATTTGGTGGGTACTACGATCTAAAATCATTAGGACCGGTCTGTTAATGCAAGAGATTTAGATAAGGCGAGCAAGCGACGCTCATGGCATCTTTGTTAATTATTGAGTTCTGTTCAGTGCTGTGGTTAATGTCGGCTATTGAATGCTGTGGCCTGCTATCTGCCTTCTATCACAGCCTGTCTGAAAATATCAGAGATGCTCTGGCTTCGTGGGAAGACATCACAAAACATTTAACTCTCATCCCACTTACCACTCGGGTGGACAACATCTTAAAAGAAAGACAGCAGATTCCCAGGGAAATTACTGTCATGAATTTAATAGCTTTTTTGTGCAGTGTGTGTTACTCTGCACCTGACGCAGATGAGCCTCTCAGTTCTTGAGCTCACCGCTTTAGCTAGAAATGCAGAAGTCACAACCTGGAGGGCCAACTACTTTACAGCAACAGAAGTATGCAAAACTTTTCGGCTCTCCAGGATTACGGAAACTTCTGGTGAGTCTTAAGCGTTTCAATTCTGAGTAGAATTCTAGTGAATTGATTCTAGTCGTTCTTGTCCCTAGTAAGAGTCACGTGATCCACAACTGCCAGGGGGAATTTAGATGCTGCTGCCAGTTTTACCCTATGATCAAAGAATCTGCAAATAGAAAGCTTAGGTAGCCTTATTGAAGGTAAAGTTGAGCAGGATGGTAAAATGTACAAATAATGGTTACTTATAAGTAGAGGTACTCACTACAACATGTACTTAAGTATGTACGTGTTTTAATAATTTGAAATGTCCAATTAATAATCGTTTCATGTATTCGACACCAGAAAAAACATACGGACGGAAAGGTAGCATGTCCGTGATTATACTGCTCTCTAGTGGAATGTCTTGGTCCTCTGAATTGGTCTGCCAGGTAAGAGCATACCACGTTAAAACAGAAAAATAATTGGGTTAAAGGGCCATATTGTGCAAATGCTCAGGTAAATTCCTTTATTTAGGAGTTCTACTAGAATAGGTTTAAGCATTTCAAAGTTCAATAAATAATTTATTTTTCTAAATTGCCTGAATCTGCAGCAGCTCAATTCACCCTTGTCTGAAACAACCCATTTTGGCCCCTGTCTATTTAAGACCCCCACCATAAAAAATAGAGAGCAACATTTTTACATAATAGCTTTGCAGAAGAAAACCCAACTTCTCAGAACTGTTGCGGATCGTGTAGGCACACAGTTACCATTAACATTCCCTTGTGTGTTGTTGCTTGAATGCTTCCAACCTTATTAAAAAATTAACAGGGATTCAACTGACGGATACAAACGACGCCAGGTATCTTCTGGATTTCCGATAGTGGTCCCAATGAATTGCACTTTATTTATCGTGGTAGGAACTGATGATTTCTCAGTCATCACTTCATGGCGAAGTAGTACACACATTTTCATTTTTGTTGACCTGCTCAGAAATAGGTCAAAAAATATTTCGTTTATCAGGATACGTATTTCCTACGCCACCTGCAACTTTTGACGTACAACAAGGAAGTGTTTTTCATATGCTGCAGGAAATCATAACACATTGGGAACCGTTCGTTCGTCTTTAAACCCAATGTTTCGTCTAATAAAAGCCCAGGTGAGTGCTTAATACATATGTCATATGTCACGAGATACTTTAAAAAAGATTACAACTCCTGGCCTGTCCTCTGTGGCTATCATGTCGTCTTTCTTTGTGAGGCTAAAGTTAGCTAGCTATATGGTCATAATGTTGATCATGCCCTGAATAAGCCCGAATCGCATGATTCGGTTTCAATTTCAATTTCTTCACACGAACCATAGATTGCCAATCAGTTTGTAACGAATATAGGTCGATTAAAACAATATATTATTACTTATAATTTCTTTCTATACTTTTATGAAGTTTGTTTGGAACATTAGAACTGGTTGTTGTAAATAATATCTAGTTGTGGGAGGCTGGAAAGCCTTACTGGCTTGTATGCTACCGAAACGTCAATGCTGCCAATAATTTTTTCTATGACTTTTAAAGGAGGAGGCACAACAACCCCTATCTTTACATTATGTTAGTAACATCTTAAAACCACTGACAAGTGTAAACAAGTATTTTCTTCATTATAGTATGTCTGTGAGTGGTGAGAGGACTGTGGAGGTGATGGGCGTTCCTCATGGAGTTGATGAGGAGTTGCTGTCATTGTACTTTGAAAACAAACGGCGCTCTGGGGGAGGCCCAATTGTCTCTGTGGAGAAAGAGGGTGACCGGGTCCTGTTGCTGTTCGAAGAAACGGAAGGTGGTGGCAATAGCAATAATACCACTTTCCAATAAAGAAAGGAAAGTATACATTAAAGCGATCCCTAAATTATGTGTTTATGTCTCATTTTGTCTTGATTCACAGCGGCAACAAGGGTTTTATCCAAACGTTGCCATGTTCTACATAATGCTGAACTGACAGTGCGGAGGCCAGCTTCAAAGGATCCTCTTAGGCTGCTACTGTGTGGAATCAATGCTAGCACCAGTATGGAGCTGGTGGAGCTGTATGTGGAGAACATGATGGGAATTGACGTTGATGATTATACTCTATATCCTTCACCTGGGAGAGACCTTTTTCTCATCCATCTTCATCAGCCCTTTGTCAAAGGTCATATTTGATTTGAATGGCAATATGTATACATTACAACCTTCAGGAGTTGTCATTTAGAGAACCTATTCTGCTTGATATTCTCTTATTTCTATTATTTAATGCCTTTATGTTATGTCACCAGATTTTGAAAAACTTCGTGATAAGATCTCCAAGAAGCCACTAGATGGGTGCAGGATCACTATTGAAGAGCTAAAGCAAACAGACTCTATTTTAGTGGAGAACCTTCCACCCAACATCACTACGGACACACTTACTCTGTACTTTGAAAGCAAACGATGCGGGAAGCTGGAGGTGAAGGAGGTTGTCATGATGACAGAGAGCATAGCCAGGGTCTCCTTTGTGAACTTTGAATGTAAGATATTATGAATTGAATGGTTATGTAGTCCCATATAAGAAAAGTTCACCTATTTTACGGTGGTCTAATAGATTTTTCTTCATTGATTATGTTTTTGTGTTTGACAGCTGTAGAACGTGCCTTGAGACAGAAATCATTCAAACTTGAAGAGTTTACAGATGCTGAGTTGACCGTGAAGCCTTACTTCCTCTTCCCCGGACCCACAGGAAGCACCTCTGCGTCTCAGTTTTCTGTTGAAGCCTCCTCAGACAGCAGTATAGACAGTAGAAGACAAAGCTCCAGTTCTACTAGTCCAACACAAATCGATATGCCCACAGAAAATCGGGTTGTTTACCAGGCCCTGCATGGGTCAGCTTCAGAACCTCTTTTGTCCCTTCCAGCACAGAGAGAAGAGTCTGAAGTGGTTATGGAGGACCTCAATGAAGACATACCAGTAGAGACATTTTCAAGCCACATCTCAGTCCAAGACTCTGTTAAACTGGCCTTGCTCAAGAGTAGTCCTCTATCTCTGGACATTCACCAGACTCACCCTAACTTGAAAATCCAGATGGGAGACAATGATGTGCAGATTGAAGGGCCTGACAAACTGTTGGTGGAAAAATTGAAGAGTACCTTCTTGGAATTCCTAGACAGTGTTGTTCAGGCGCATTTCACATTTGACGGCAGGACTGCTCAGTTGCTAGCGCAAGAGGAGGTAAAACAGAGGTTGCTTCAAAACCTGAAAGCCGCAAGTTTGCTGTCTACATACATTGTAGTAGACACTGATGTTGTTGTCACGTCATTGTCTCTGAGCATGGTCAACAAGGCGTGCGCTTTTTTGAAATCCCAAATGTCAGACTTGAGTATACCAGTTGATAGAGAATTTGAGTGCATGCTCTACTCCAGAGAGTGGACGGAATTTCTCCAGTCGCTAGGGTGCTGTGCGGCCACTGTGTCAGAAAGCGGAGGCACAATTAAGATTGTGACACTGAAAGGAATGGAGGATGAGAAGCAAACCAAAATAGTGGAGTTTCTCAGTACGCCCATTGAAAAGGAAACTGTCATCTCTATGGAACCGGGCATGCTAAAATACATCCAGATCCATTGCCATCAGCTGCTGGCTGAAATGAACCAAGTGACCATTTTTCCACTGGATGCAGGGGACGCTTGTGGTCTCAGAGTAAGTGATAGTTTATAGAATGTAAGATAAGCCCTTTTCATTCCAGATGTTTTACGTTTTGGTTATTATGTATCACTCCCAGACCACTCGGACACGTTGTTATAACAAGGTTCAAACTCTAGGCTAAATAACTTTCCGTGTTTTGACCCCTTTTCACACACCTATACCTATTTTACCTGTGTACTGTTATGACCAGTCGTTTCGCACTGTTTGGAGACATTGTTTTGTTATAATTTCAGATCCATGGCAATGCTGGTGCCTGCCAGATGGCTGACGAGGTCTTGCGAGGTGTGGTTTCTTCAGTCTGCACCAGAACCATCACGTTGAGCCACCCAGGAGTGGCTCGCTTCTTGGCAGATGCAGAGGCCACCAGGCTCCTACAGGACATGCAGACTAAGTTCCAAGTGTACATCAAAGTCAAGATGCTGCACTGGACACCCCTTGAGACTGAGGTAATTGGCAGAATGTTGTGGTACAAACTGTGCCTTGAAGATACATTATTGTATACATTTTGTTTTTTGGTTTGTACAACGGCCTATAAAGACTTATAGTTATTATAATTAGGAATAGCCCTTTACTTGACCCCTTCTTGATTTAACATAGTGCCCTGACCAGTCACTGACAGTTAATCTGGAGTCGGTCTGTGTGTTCTATGTGTGTGAGTAAGACGTAATATATGTTGGGTGAGCAAGTCTGGTGCAAATTGGCTGCCGTGGTATCACTCAGACTAGGTGTAGTGTTTGATACATGTTGGTCAATTGTACAGTCTATGATGTTAATTTGTGACCTAATTGTGTAAAAGCGCTTTGAGTGTCTTGATAAAGCGCTTGAAACTAAATAAAATGCATTATTATTATTATTATTATTATTATTATTATTATTATTATAAATAAATAGAATGAGTGCTGGAACAGTTACTACTTTTTGAAATGTTTCTTTGTACATGCTGCTGGTGGTAATGCTTTATAAATGTTTTAACAGGACATCTTTGATGCTGCCTGGTCATTGCCTTCTCATCAAAACCCCACCAGTTTATCTTTGGATTGTTCTGCGCAGGACGCCGATCTAATGGATCAGAATTCTAATGACGCCAGGGCACCAGGCCAAGGTAATGTACATTAAGACCCAGCATGTCGTCCTGGTCTATTTTAGATGCGTTCAACTGCATTAATAACATTATACCCACGTATCACAGGGCTGATAGACGGTGCAAAATCACTTTTTGCTGCAATGGATGAGAGAGTGGATTCGGGAACGACCATTTCAACCGACCCAACCACCATGGAGGACGAAATTGATTTGTACACAGCTGGGGGGGAGATGGCTCCTAGTTGCCCAGACACAGAACTTCAGGACTCGCCACAACCCTTAGTCAATAGAGGGGATGTGACCGGTGCACCATTGGTTGACATCAACGGAACCCTGTGCCCTCCCACCAACTTTCCAGATTCTCTGGAAGAAGAGGCCCAGCTATCTGCAGCCATCCAATACTCAATGGAGTCTACAAAGAGATCTGTGGCTGATGAGGACGAAGAACTACAAATGGTCCTGGAGCTGTCACGGAAGATGGTTCGACACGAAGGCCCCCTGGATAGAGCTAATAAAAAGACCTCTGAGATGGAGAAGGCTGTGAACATGTCTTTACAGGATGCAATTGCCGCAGCAAACTCGGCCCAGGTATTTGTATTTGCTGGCTATAGCTGTGACCTCATCCGTGTAGACATTGCTCTGGGGAAAAAGGTGACCCTGAGGCAGGTAGAGGAAAAAGTCGAGCATAAAAGCCTGAAGAACTTGTCAGCGTTCCACAAAAGGTTTGTGGATGTCATCAAGAGGAAGCATGCGGTGGATATTCAGATTCAAGGCACCACGGCCACCATCTCGGGTTTTAACGACTATGTGGCTGAAGCCCTTCCCGACTTGAAGTTGTTGCTGAAGAGGATCTCGGGCATGACATCCGACCCGGAGATCATGAGGACCGTGCAGTGGGTACGGCATGACCAAAACTCCTCTGCCACAACACCTTACACTTCAGACATGATCGTGGTTATAGAGAGTGCCTGGAAGATGAGGCAAAAAAAGATTGATGTCTTGTTAAATAATCAGCCGCACATTATCAACTTGGAGAAGATGGAGGAGTACAGTGTTGTCTCTGGGAAATCTGTTAAAATCTCAAGGAAATTGCTGAGCTCGGCAGACCTTTGTTCTGATGTACCAGGTATTGGACACATTGTATGACTTGACTCATTGCATGACACAATATGGCATGTTCATAATTATCGGTGTTATGTCTTACCTTTTCTATCATTATTAGAAGAGGATTACAGTTTGCTATCAAGCATGCCGGAAACAGCCAGAGTGAATGAGGACTCTGATGAATTTCAGGATGTTGTGAAGGACTTCTATGAAAGCATACAGGAACATCACAACAAAATAAGAATTATAAAGGTGCATCATTAGTTGAATCAATCTATGTAACTAATGGTTGCACAATGGATTGTATATTTGCTCTGGCAGTAGCCAGTTTCTGACTGAAATAATGTATTTTTCAGGTGGATAAACTCATGAACAGGCTGCTGTTCAATCAGTATAGGCTGAAAAAAGCAAGCATATCCCAAAGTGCCACTGACCCAGAAGTCGAACGGACTCTATTCCATGGCACAAGTGAGACAAGTGTAAAGGAAATCTGCATTCATGGGTTTAACAGAAGCTTCTGTGGAAAGAATGGTAAGGAATTTTGAAACCGGTTAGATCTAGAATTCATAGCTGATACAATGTATTAACCAGATTTGTTTCTTTCTCTCCATAGCCACGGTGTACGGCCAAGGTGTATACTTTGCTGTGAACTCTGCTCTGTCCGTCCAGGATCAGTACTCACCTCCAAATGCAGATGGACATAAGTATGTGTTTGTGACAAAAGTGCTTACGGGAGACTTTACCAAAGGAAGTCATTCAATGAAGACTGCCCCTCTAAAAGAGAGCTCTGAGATTCCCCTAAGATATGACAGTGTGACAGACAACCCTAGCAACCCGTCTCTTTTTGTCATCTTCAATGATACCCAAGCTTATCCAGAATATCTCATAACATGTCAAAAAATCCATCGCTAAGAATGTAGTCTTTTTTTATTTTTACCATATGAGCCAGGTTGTTTGAAAAGCTTAGGGTTGTACCATTTATTTTGCCTGCTTCAAGATGATCCTTGTGTTGTAATCTGTTTGTTAAGGGCTATAGTGGAGTATGTACAACAATTCTTTTATTCATTGTAATTTTGCTATAATTTATTTTTTATTTTTTATTTATTTTGCTATAAATTTTAATATTAAAATTTATATCAGAATACATCTTGTAATTATGAAACAATTTCACACCCATACATATGACATGATTTGTGCTCACTACACTTTTGATTTGGGCTCATATCTAATAGCTAAGCATTATCAGGCTAGGAATATGCTACAGAAACCTATAATTATATTAATGTTTTACATGTCTTTCTATTACTTATTTGTAGTATTATTACTTGCTGGGTCTGAATTGTATTCCGCATTGAATCCTTTTTTAACTGCAATGTGTATTTGTTGTGAGTAAATTAAATACTAATCAACCTTCAAATATTTCATTGCTTTATATGATCCTTTTGTAAACCATGTTAACAGCTGTGGGAATATTTTTTTTACAGTAAGACTCACAAGTAGCTAGGAACTATGTATACATTGCTTGTTTCGGGTCGGACGTTGTTTAGCGTTGCTTCCAAATGGCAGCAGTTTGAATATATTCTAAGCATACAAACGTATTGGAAAACATATTAATCTACAATATGCAATAATACGATTAATAACCACTGAAGTAGTTAAAGGTATGTTAGCATAAATGGATTTGAGACGTTAGGTAAAGAGCAATATTGTTTAAGACACGTTTTTGGGTCCCCCTCCGCACTGAAACAATCAGCTAGCTAACTTATTGCGTTCGTTAGTAAACGCTGCCAGCGTTGTTGATTAATTTCCAGTGGCTAGTCAAGTGTAGCCAGTTTTCTCTATCAGGCTATTTTAGGAGTTGCTTTGACAGAGCTGTAGAACAATTGCCTATGTTCTGTCATTTCTTTAGCCCTGTCTGACTTGCTGATGAAGCCTAACGCAACGGCTAGCTGTCGCAAAAAAATGTCGTTACGTTATTAAATTGCTTGTTAGCGTGCACGTTAGCAACCTCGTTCGGGTGTGCTAAAACGTTTATAGGTTAGATTTAATTGCGTGCATTTTACCCACTGTTAGGTGCCGAGTGCGTTTTTTCAAGATGTATGCAGTGTACAGACAAGCACACACCCCCACAGCCGTAGAGTTTTCAGTCTACTGCAACTTCATTTCAAATGAAGAAAAGAATTTGGTTGTTGCTGGAACATCTCAGCTCTATGTATACAGGATTATTCATGATGTTGAGGTAAAGGTTTAGTTTTCTATTGCTATTTTTTATTTCATAGATTAAAGATTGGTATGTGCGAACAGTCATTTCTCTCTATGTTTCAGAGTTCCTCAAAGTCAGAGAAGACCTCGGGTAAGACCAACCCCTTTCTCAGTTTTGGAACTTTCAATCGCCTGCCATTGTTGTTTTGGGTTCAGGTTAAAGTCCTTAAACTATTTCCTCTGGGTTCCTAAAGATACCAAAGCACGGAAGGAGAAGCTTGAGCAAGTGGCCTCGTTCTCCCTCTTTGGCAATGTTATGTCCATGGCCAGCGTGCAGCTCGTAGGAGCCAACAGAGATGCTCTCCTTCTCAGTTTCAAAGATGCCAAAGTACGTGCTATTTGGCCGATTGTCGTCTTCCATACTGATTCTTTTCATTTCGCACTATTTGCCAGATACATTTTTCTCTTGTGTTCCCATGGTAGTTGTCAGTGGTGGAATATGATCCAGGAACACACGACCTTAAAACACTTTCGCTTCATTTCTTTGAGGAGCCAGAGCTTAGGGTATGTCTAACCAATCCGTTGGTTAACTGCTACTTAGAGGTAATTTTTATTTGCATTTGAAATACTAACACTATTTAAATGTTTTTATTTACAGGATGGGTTTGTGCAGAATATACATATTCCCATTGTCCGTGTGGACCCAGAGAATCGTTGTGCTGTAATGCTGGTATATGGGACCCAACTAGTGGTGTTGCCGTTCAGGAAGGACACCCTAACTGATGAGCAGGAAGGGCTTGTTGGAGAAGGGTAAATGCCAAAATATAGAGCATAGATATGATGTCCGTATTACCATACATACAATAATACATTATTTAATTGGAATTTTCTTCAGGTCTAATTACGTAAATTGTGATTTTCCATTTAGCCCCAAATCCAGCTTCTTACCTAGTTACATAATTGATGTCCGTGAGCTTGACGAAAAGTTGCTAAACATCGTTGACATGAAGTTCCTCCATGGCTACTACGAACCCACACTTCTCATTCTATATGAACCCAACCAGACGTGGCCGGGGTCAGTCCTCTATTGAGCTTATGCCCTTCTACTAT
This sequence comes from Galaxias rostratus, assembly GCA_036024795.1. Classification (NCBI taxonomy): domain Eukaryota; kingdom Metazoa; phylum Chordata; class Actinopteri; order Galaxiiformes; family Galaxiidae; genus Galaxias; species Galaxias rostratus. The sequence continues at coordinate 16,225 of JAVQJS010095885.1, forward strand.
TTGCATATTGGGTATCTCGGTGGTTGCCTTACCTGTGTTCTCCTACTGGCAGACGTGTGGCTGTTAGGCAGGACACCTGCAGCATTGTGGCCATCTCTCTGAACATCATGCAGAAGGTGCATCCGGTCATCTGGTCTCTCAGCAATTTGCCATTTGACTGCACACAGATTATGGCAGTTCCTAAACCCATCGGTGAGAACTGTTCCCTTGTAGTGAGCCTACACTAATATTCATATACACTTTTTCAATGGCTTTGTTTTATACCCATTGTGAGATTTATTTAGGATTACCGTGTTATGTGGCAAAGGTTGGTCGCACCATCATTTACACCATGCTCTTTGTTGCTTCCTCTGTATGTAGGTGGTGTATTGGTGTTTGCTGTAAATTCACTCTTGTACCTCAACCAAAGTGTTCCCCCATATGGAGTTTCACTGAACAGTCAAACCAACGGGACCACGGCCTTCCCCCTACGTGAGTAGTGATACCAGGGAGTGTCTCTTCACCTTGATCAGCCTCACTGTGGCCTGACAAAGTTTTGTATACCATCCAAACAAAAGGTGTGTTGTTCGCCCCAGGCATACAGGAAGGCGTGAGGATCACCCTCGACTGCTCCCAGTCTGCCTTCATTGCCTACGACAAGATGGTGGTCTCCTTGAAGGGAGGAGAGATGTGAGCAGAGCACGGCCAAACAAGCACACTACTTATCTCTGGCTTTATATCCCAACCACTTCACTGACCTCTCCTCTTTCTGTTCGCCTCCCCTCTGCAGTTACGTGTTGACTCTCATCACGGACGGCATGAGGAGCGTCCGGGCGTTCCACTTTGATAAGGCCGCCGCCAGTGTCCTGACAACCTGTGTGAGTGCCATCGCTCTGTGAGAGGAGTCGGCTTGTTGCAGGGCGGCCATCGCTGGGGATCTCCCCCTGCAGTCCCTGCCTACTCAGGCTTCTCCATCTGCTTAGAGCACTCTGGCAGTAGCCCTTATGCTGCATCTTTGAGAGGGAGGGAGGGAGGGAGGGAGGGAGGGAGGGAGGGAGGGAGGGAGGGAGAGAGAGAGAGAGAGAGAGATGTGGTCAGTCACACTGCGTCAGGATCACTTACACTTTTGGAGCACTGCAGGGTACACACTTGGGTATTCCCTCGACAGTGGAGAGTGTTGATATTTTAAGCACTCTACCTTTCACGAAGGATGGCGGTTTGTAGGTTTGGATGCCGGGAACCTATGCTCTTCCTCACTTGCCCTTGGCCTTTCATCCCCTTAGATGATGACCATGGAGCCGGGCTACCTATTCCTGGGCTCACGGCTGGGAAACTCGCTGCTCCTCAAGTACACAGAGAAGATACAGGAGGCACCCGCCGAGGAGGGCCAGGAAAGCCAAGATGAGGACAACGAGGACAACGGAGACCAAGAGAAGCAGGCAAGTTTGGCTTATTGAATTCTGAAACATTTCTTTATATTTGTAACGGTGGTCCGGGTTGATCTGGAGCTTCGTCATATTGTTTCATAGGTTACCTTTTAGGAGGCCTTACGAATCCTAATCGTTATTGTCAAGATTTTAAAGACCCAAGTGTTGCTAGCAGTATTTGCTTTTGCGATCTACTTTGAAATAGCTCTGATGTGTTTAGCCTTGAAATGTGACCTCCCCGTATTTACTGGTTTCAACTGTCAGTTTAAAAAAAGAGACTGTTTGTTGATACGACACAGTTTGACCTTATCCCTGTGACATTGCTCTCTGAATGAAGTAGTTCCAAGGTAGCATGTCCCCTTTATTTTATGAACTTTAAATGAACAATGGTCATTTTAGGAGGAACCTCCCAACAAGAAGAAGCGTGTAGATTCCTCAACAAACTGGACCGGTAAGTGCGCACAAATCCGAGTTCCTTGTGTCACATTTCAATTGCAACATGGTGTCTTACTGTTTTTGTGCCATTTTAAAGCTGGCAAGGCCAAACTGGCAGACGAGGTGGACGAGATTGAGGTCTATGGTAACGAGGCCCAGTCTGGCACTCAGCTAGCCACCTATTCCTTTGAGGTACACGCTTGACGGCTGCTGCGAGCGTCAGACACACCACCTCACACGTTTCTCTTGAAATGTTCGGGATGTGCCAAAGCTCCCCCAAAAAGTCTGTTATAACGGTCCAACTTTTTCTTCCAGGTTTGTGATAGCATACTCAACATCGGCCCCTGCTCCAACGCCTCAATGGGGGAACCGGCCTTCCTTTCCGAGGAGGTAGAGTAACTACTATCACGTGTCTGTTGTTCATACATGAATAAGAATCGTCTGCTCTGCCTTAAAGTTGAGGTGATGCAGTCCTGAGTGTGAAGTGATTTCCCCACAGTTCCAGTCGAACACTGAGCCGGACCTGGAGGTGGTGGTGTGTTCTGGATTTGGCAAGAACGGGGCCCTTTCTGTGCTCCAGGTATGTACCCCGTTGTGTGTGTGTGTGTGTGTGTGTTTGCGTGCCTACATGCCTTTTTATGATGCCTGCACCGTCCTACGTCCTGTGGTGGTGAGGCACATCTGCCCCAGGTTCAGGGACGGTGCCACAGTGAAGTCTGGGTTTACCAGGGCTGCCTCAGAGATCAATGGCGTGGCCTGTAAACAGCTCAGACACATAAACAAAAGACAATGGGAATCGAATAACTCTTTATCTTGGCGAGGCGCAGTTCTATCTGTATACTGTGTGTTGCCATCAGGGTTTTTGATGCTCTTGCAATGTTTTGTGCTCCCTTTGCTTCCTCACCCTAGAGGAGCATCCGACCCCAGGTGGTCACCACCTTTGAGCTGCCAGGCTGTCACGACATGTGGACGGTCATCTCCAGCGAGGTGAAAGAGGAAAAAAAGGTATGATCACCGTACCACACTCTGCAACCCACTGTCTGTGTGGGTCTTTGGTTATCACGCCTCAACACGTCGCTTTCACTTTGTTTCCTCACCTAGCCGCCGTCTAAAAAGGCCAAGGCTAAGGCCAAGGCGGAGGGGGAGACGGAGGGGGACAGCCCCGAGGAGCAGGCCGAGGAGGAGGAGGCGGGGGAGGAAGAGAAGGCCGAGCCTGTCGTCGAGGACGACCGCAAGAAGCATGGCTTCCTGATTCTGAGCAGAGAGGACTCGACCATGGTAACGGCAGACGCCAACCGTGTTTTCAGCCATTCAAAGTCCTGCTTTTGGTCACTTCAACATTTAAGTGCTTTGGGCGTCTAGCTCAATGGATTTGACTGTGGCACCGAGGCGCTCTGAGATGTTTGTGAACGTGTGTGGGCGTCTGTGTGTCCACCTTAGATCCTCCAGACGGGGCAGGAGATCATGGAGCTGGACACCAGCGGCTTTGCCACCCAGGGCCCCACCGTGTTTGCGGGGAACATCGGCGACAACAAGTACATCATCCAGGTCTCCCCCATGGGCATACGGCTGCTGGAGGGAGGTAGGGCACCGTCTTCAGCGCCTCTCCCCCAAAGTTGTTTGCCTTCGTCATCTGTTCTTCTCTCATCCTAAGTTCTGCTACGTCCTCCTCAGTGACTCAGCTGCACTTCATCCCGGTGGACCTGGGCTCCCCCATCGTCCAGTGCTCCCTGGCCGACCCCTACGTGGTCATCATGACAGCCGAGGGAGTGGTCACCATGTTTGCCCTGAAGACCGACTCCTACATGGGGAAGACTCACCGACTGGCCCTGCAAAAACCCCAGATCCCCATGGTAAGTCCTTTATACATCTGGGCTTTGACATCGTGGAGCTGCTAGCATGTCTGATGTTGAGACAGAACGCAGGGTGTTCTAAAGTGTGCTCCTTTGGCAGCAATCGCGCGTGATCACACTCTGTGCGTTCCGAGACGTGAGCGGCATGTTCACCACAGAGAACAAGGTCAGCTGCTCCATCCAGGAGGAGGCCGACGTCCACCCCCAGTCCCAGTCTGAGACCGAGACCATCATTCAGGACCTAAGGTGAACCACACACAGCTCCAAAACTGGACAAGGCTAAACTCAGGCAAAACTCAAGTAAATAAGTAATGACATTGGGAGTTCACCAATGGATCACAGTGTGCTCTTAAACCTCTGCTTGTTTGTAGTAACACAGTGGACGATGAGGAGGAGATGTTGTACGGAGATTCTCATCCCGGAGGCCATTCCGGTAGGGATGACTCGGGTCGTTTCACGGGAGCCATGTTGTCCGGGTCTGGCTCGGGGAAAGCCGAGCCCACCCACTGGTGTATGATTGTCCGGGAGAACGGTGTGATGGAGGTACCTAAAGCTGTGCACAGAATGAGCTATTCTACAGCAAGTAGCCATTCAGTGACTGAAACCAGTTTTTTGTTTAGCTGAAATGACATTGTTGTTTGTTGATAGATTTACCAGCTTCCTGACTGGCGACTAGTGTTCCTGGTGAAGAACTTCCCTGTTGGACAGAGAGTGTTGGTTGACAGCTCTGCTGGCCAGTCAGCAACTCAAGGAGATGGCAAAAAGGAGGAAGTGACCAGACAGGGGGAAATCCCATTGGTGAAAGAGGTGTCGCTGGTGTCGCTGGGCAATAATCATTGTAGACCGTACCTGCTGGTGAGTTTGTCTTTGAGAAGAGTATGTTTTATCGGCAGGTATTAATTTGTACCCCCTCTGGTCAAGAAAGATATAAAACCACACCTAAATGCAAATAAAGAGTTACTCACGAAGCCATTGACTTATATGCTAGGTGCATGTGGAGCAGGAGCTGCTCATCTACGAGGCCTTCCCATATGACCAGCAGCAGACGCAAAGTAACCTGAAAGTGCGCTTTAAGAAGGTAAGGCACAAAGGCAACCTAAGACCGAACGCGTCTACAACTTCATATAAAAGGGAATTTTCCAAACAGCGGCCTTGCTTTTCTGCATAGATGCCTCACAACATCAACTACAGAGAAAAGAAGTCCAAGCTGAAGAAGGACAAGAAGATGGACGGCGAGGAGATGGCCGCCTCCAAAGGCCGAGTGGCGAGGTTCAGATACTTTGAGGACATCTCTGGATATTCTGGGGTAGGGAGGACATTTTCTCTCCTTTCCTTTCGTCTTTTCCTTGTCGTGAAGCCTCGTCGAGGGTGGTCCTTTCCCGGGCGTTTGAGGTGTGCTTTGTATCTCCAGGTGTTTATTTGCGGCCCCTCCCCCCACTGGATGCTGGTGACGTCCCGGGGGGCCATGCGGCTCCACCCCATGACCATCGACGGCTCCATCGAGTCCTTCTCCCCCTTCCACAACATCAACTGCCCCAAAGGCTTCCTCTACTTCAACAAACAGGTGGGCACAGCGTCCACACCTGACTGTGTTCCCCGGGTGTGAGCGTGTGGGGCCGATCGTAGACCGTGTGTGGTTGTCCTTTGTTTGTCCGCAGGGCGAGCTGAGGATCAGTGTGCTGCCCACCTACCTGTCCTACGACGCCCCGTGGCCCGTCCGCAAGATCCCCCTGCGCTGCACCGTGCACTATGTCTCCTACCACGTGGAGTCCAAGGTGAGGCTGTTCACACACAGCTCCCGGACACAGCTCCAGTGCGTTTGCATTACCGGGGCGTAGTCTGCGAGCGAAACTTCCTGTCTCGACAGTGAGCGCCATAATAAAAGCGGTGTTTTGAATGAACCGCTCTCAGAGGCAAGAGATAAAAGTAGCAGAGGCCCGTCTTTGATCCAAGGTTCTGGGCTGTGCGCCGCACTCTCTTTTGTAGGTCTACGCAGTGTGCACCAGCCTGAAAGATCCCTGCACTCGAATTCCCAGAATGACGGGGGAGGAAAAGGAGTTTGAGATCATAGACCGGGGTAAGACGTGCATCCGTTTTGGATTAGTCCTTTTTGTGTCGTCTTGCATGGATATGCCGGGTAGAGCAAATCGTATTAGCAGTCTGCGGTGGGTCACATAAAGCTCTCAGGTGTTTAGAAATGTGTACTTTAAATGGCAGATATTCCATCCTAGGGGTGTGTGTGTGTGTGTGTGTGTGTGTGTGTGTGTGTGTGTGATGTGTGTTTTCTTTCCTGCAGACGAGCGCTACATTCACCCCCAGCAGGAGAGGTTCTCCATTCAGCTGATCTCCCCTGTCAGCTGGGAGGCCATCCCAAACACGAGGTACCACACCTAATCCAAATATTTCTCACAGAGGAGTGCTGTTGGGGTTTTACCATACTATCGTTTCCTTGTTGTGCCTGGCACACAGCTACAGCAAGTGTTCAAAGTACACATCCTGGTGACTGGTGATACTGGAGCAAACCCAATGATCAAATGATCCCATTTGTTTGACACCTTTCTCAGGATTGACCTGGAGGAGTGGGAGCATGTGACCTGTATGAAGACTGTGGCCCTGAAGAGTCAGGAGACCGTGTCGGGGCTGAAGGGCTACGTGGCCGCCGGCACCTGCATGATGCAAGGGGAGGAAGTGACGTGCAGAGGCAGGGTGAGCGGTGCCCAGAGCCACGTGGCACAGCCAGCCAATGAGGGCCACGTCAACGTCCTCGTCATCTGAGACGTGGGCCATTCTGAAAACGGTGTGACACGATGCAGTTTTTTCTTTCAAGTCATGTGTTTCTCTCTCTGTCTGTCTGTCTGTCTGTCTGTCTGTCTGTCTGTCTGTCTGTCTGTCTGTCTGTCTGTCTGTCTGTCTGTCTGTCTGTCTGTCTGTCTGTGTCTCTCGCTCGCTCTGCCTCTCTCA
>JAVQJS010095887.1:0-12629 GCA_036024795.1 Galaxias rostratus
GGATTGGCGATCTGTCCAGGGTGTACCCCGCCTCTCGCCCTAAGTCAGCTGGGATAGGCTCCAGCCCCCCCACGACCCTGCATAGGATAAGCGGTTCTGACAATGGATGGATGGATGGACATTTGTACGTCTGGATGTGCAATTTAGTAAATGCAATCAATTTGCATTGTTGTTATTATTATAAGCCATTTGATCCTTTGATTTAAAAGGAAATGTCTTGCCCTGTGGAGGGTTCATCTAACTCAGGAGCGTTTAGCTAGTTCAGAGTGGCTCCCCTCCCTGGGCCTAATGAGACGCAGTGTGTAATGAGGTTCAGTATGCCACCAGCCCTGCTATGCCTTTGTGTCAGCGTTGACAGCCTAGCCCCCTCTCCACTCTGCTGGTGGCCAGTCCCTCGGCGGGCCTCAGACAGATTCCCCGCTGGCCCCCTGCCTCGGACCCACTCTGGCTGACAGATCACCTGCTTTCATTCCCCTCACAGAGGTCACTCTCCGACCCACCCTGCTGACAAGCATCCATTCTGCTCCTGTCACCCTTCACCCGAGTCCCCCGTTTTCCCATTGATTATCGTCAACGCGGTTTCAATTCCCTCTGTTCTGAAAAGATACATGTCGCCCGGGTTGGCAAATTTCTACTCGGAGCATGCGGGGATTGCAAATGCGAAACGGCTTTGTCCGCGATGCCGATGCATATGTAGTGCACAGGCATGAGCACACTTCCAAAGATTCTGCCTACCTCCTTCACCAAATTGAAGCAGTCTGTCTCAACAGCTTGCACCGTTTGAAAATTGTCTGAAGCAAAGAGGCGAGCATTCTGGGTATCCTGCCTGAGACTCAGTGTCGGGGTAATCGCAATGTAGAATAACAATGTCTTCCACGATAACAGGCAGGCAAGCTGAGATCCCCAGCCTTATCTCTGCTCCCAGTGGGGACTGAGCAGGTATCGGGGGGGGGGGGGGGTTGTGGCGGGAGGAAGAGATGACATACACATGCATAGTGATCAGTGGTACACTAAGAACAGTAAAGGAAAGTCACGGCTGACCACAGACGGACAGCCCTGTTTTCGAAAAGATAAGGCCACTGACCTTGAGGTTGGTGGGGTGCGGGGAGTGAGCGGGGTGGCTGTGGGCTGGCTGGCTGTGTTTGTGTGTTCACCCTGGGGGAGTAATGTTTGAAAATGCTGCTGCAGGTCATTGACTTCATGAACAGTGTCTGCTCTCTCTCCCTGGTCATTGTGGTCGTCACCGTCGTTCCCAGTCCCCCCCAGGCACGCTAGGTACAAGACGAGGCTGCCTGGAAGACCCCTGGCTGTCAGCTGTCTAGACATCATCAAGATAACACCAGCAGTCTTCATCTGGACCCGAGCGCTTGAACAAGAGGCATTGATATTTCAGCTCCCGTACGAGTCCGTTAATCAGAGGTCTCTGTGGATACCAGTGAACTCCAGAGGAAACAGATGGAAAAACGTTAATACATTGTATCCCACCGGGATGTTGAGGTGGTTACTGTACACTTTTCAATCGCAACTCCTTTACTGCCCTGAGGCGGTGGCTTGTTTTTGTCAGAAAAATAAATTAGGCCATACGCAATGTTTCCTGTTTGCCCATGGAGCTGCGGTGATTCTGCTCCTCTCGCCTCCATATCAAAACGTGCGTGTCTGTGAGTGTGTCTCGAAGGGTTAGACCTTTCCCGACACTGCCAGCCATGCACAGACATTCACAAGTAAATTTATATAAACTATATTTATTTTCAAGAGCTGTCCTGACAATTATTGCGGGCCCTTCCAATTGCTGGTGGATTTGGAAAGAAAATCATGACTGACGTGAGAAATACTTCAGGGGGTAGCTCAGGCTGACGGTCTGTTAATTAAAGAGGGCAGGAGATTATTGTGTGGGAAAGAGAGCAAAGACATCACTCTTGTAACACAGCACCTTAGACAGTAAAGCCGTGGATCTACACATGGAAGACACGTATCTTGACCCGCATGAAACAATAACAGACCCAATTATAATGAAAACAAAGACGTTAGATCTTACGATATAACCCGAATGACCCCTATTACTCCGGCTATGTTTATGGATGTGACATATTCATTGGGATTTCATGTGTGTGTTCAGCAGACAATTGTATTCATAGTCACAGAAAAAGTCTTGATTAAAGTAGAACAAGAGTTACAAACTCAACGTCTTTCTTTCTACCGCCATGTTGCGTTGAAGATTGGACAGGACAAGTGGGCATAATCAGTCCTTAGCCGCTGTCCTGAGTGCCTCTGAATCAAGATGGCCATGCAGTGTGTGTGTGTGTGTGTGTGTGTGTGTGTGTGTGTGTGTGTGTGCGCCACCTGTTTGGCCCTAATCTCTTCTCTGTTCAGCCAGGCAATAGATGAACCACTTTACATCCTAGTGATCCTCCCACTCCTGCTCATCACTCTTCATAATACCCTCCACCCTCCTTGGTAAATCTGCTAAGCAAAACACGGTGGGCCCCAAACCTCCACCATCCTCCACAAACCCCCGTCACTATCTATCCCCTTCTAATACACAGACACACACGCGCACACACACACACCCACGTCTCGTTCAAAAAACGAGACACGCTTCATTTAGATTCTATGATGACAGTGATGAGATGAAAGACAGCCCTCCCCCATCTTTGCCTACGATGGAGAAAACAGACACACATACACACACACACACACACACACACACACACACACACACACACACACACACACACACACACACAAGCATGCCACGTCTCTCTGTTGGAATCACAGTCTTACCAACAGCATCACCAGATGGCTGAAAAAGTGAACCACTGACTTAATGTGCTGTTTAGTTTTCATTATGTGGGGAGAAAGCGTGGAATGATCAATGCTATGGGCAATGAGCAGTCAATTTGTCTCTGATGCTCGAGGACGGGTAAGTAAGGCCATGTGGTAGATAGGCTGCTACGTGCCGTGGTTACTCCAGTAATCGAGAGGTCTCTATGCTACCTTCAACATCATTCCTGTGAAATCCCAACCTGTTCCCATTGTAACGGCAATTGGATCACTTAACTACATTTGAATTCAAATGTAAGTTAATTGCTTGTGTCTTATCCTACCAAGCACTGTCTGTTTATCCAAACCTATGGAATTTATGGATCATCCCCCCCCCTCCCACCCCCCTCCTCGTTCCAAGTGGGATCAATAGGGATAGATCCGAAGGAAATCCCTATAAAACCCACATTCCGTATGGTACTGCATGAGCACAAGAATACCATATGGTTTAATATGTACACACACACGCACACACACACTCACACACACACACACACACACACACACACACACACAGAGCGAGAGAGACAGAGACACACAGCAGAGCTGCTATTTCAGTTTTACCTGCTCTGAGGTGCTACTTTTACAATTATCCTTCACGTTTCTAATCTCCGGCTTGTTAATAACTTAACAGAATCTTGAACAACAGCCCTTACCCACAGTGTTGATAGGGGAATTTCTCATTTGTTTGGCTACAGAGTAGTGACAGTATAGCATGCTCCATCACGTACATCAGGTAGTTACATGCTATCGACATAAGAGAATAAGCTATAGACATTGACATTGCTGTTCTGGTCTCTACATCTGGTTAAGGTTTTCTCTTGAATGTCATTGAAATAAATCCACATTTCTCCAGCACCATAGCCCCCTGCTCATAAATCTTTCATCACAGCCCCCTCTCATCTCCCCTTCTCTCCCCCTCTCACCACCTCCACTTCCTCCAACCCCCCCCGGAACAACTATGTCGGTGGGTGACAATTAATTAGACATGGGATCACCCGAAGGCAGCCTGATGCCAGGAGACAGGAGTGTCAACGGCACTACACCAGCGGGGATGACCGACCATCAGAGCCGGCGTGGCCAGTCCCCCTGAACCCAGCCTCGTACCCGCCCCGGCTACGTTCAGCTCCGCTTCAGCTCGTTTCTCCTCCGTGTTTTTTTTACTCATATACGTATTGGGGATGTAGTCATGCCCTGCCATTTTGCGTAGGTGTGTTTTTCACTGGTAGACGAGGAAGCAGGTTTTTTTTTGATAAGAGGTAAAAGCTAGACTTGCCATGACCCACAAAGCGAGTGGACAAATTGGGAAAAAGTCCCACTCAGATTATCACGAATCACATCCTCAACTACCTTTGGGTTGAATCTTAATCCGCAGCCTTTGGTTCTTAACTTTTTTTTTTTACAAACTATTTGATAGATATGTTTATTTTCATTGTGTTTCGTATTTGCTCTTTCATGAAAATATGTTTAATAAGGTATATCCGGTTGTCTTACAGTGAAGAGAATGCAGCTGTAAATCTCTTGGATTTTTGACAGGTTCGGTTGGTTTAGAATACGCTGGAAGATTAGAGAGTGGGAGATGGAAAGTGAGAACAGCATCAGGAAAATACGTCAGCCTTTCGTGTGCACCTATTCTCCGGGGAGTTAAACAGAGCAAGCTAAAGAGAGAGAGAGAGAGAGAGAGAGAGAGAGAGGAGGGGGGAGGTGGGGAAGATGTGCTCTGAATTAAATCTAACACAGAGATGTGGGTCTCACTTAAAAACACTAACGCAAAAAAACAAACGACCCAAATCTTCTGTCGAAAGTCTTTTGTCATTTGCCATTTTTTTTGTCATCATGTTGGTTTGCTCTGTTTCGGTAAAAGTCACAGTTTTTTTCCATCTGACGTTGAAACCGTGTTTTGCTGTGGGAAGCCATGGTGGCGAGTGCACTCCCATGGGACATTCAACGGTCCCAAGATCTGCTCTCCTTTCCTCCGTCTCTTCACCCATCTTCTCATGTACGGCATGTACCACTGTGACTCTCCAGGCAGTCCACTCTGTGCCCCCCCCCCCCCCCCCTTCCCAATCGCCATCCTTCCCTTAGCTGTCCACACACTCACACAGCACATGACTCATCGAGATGACTCACCCCCCCCCCCCCCTTCTCTCTTTCTCCCTCCCTCAAACGCACAAACACACGTTCACTCAGCTCTGTATTCTCTCCCCTGGCTAACCTTGACAGAGAAACAGAGGAAGGTGCTGGTATGGTAAGAAGCCGCTTGAGATCAGTTTGATTCTATCGTTTCCACCTGGCAGTCCACGCAAATTCCCCGTTTCTTTTGGCCATGGTTGACCTTGTTGTCAGCCGTGACACGGGCTGGCAATTAGTGGAGGAGGTATGCTTGAGGTTGGATTAGCATCAGCGATGCTTGGTTGAAACAGGATGGCTAATTGATTCCTTATTGCTTGTAGGATTTATGGAACATCTATTCACAATCATAGATTGTGTTGCTTCACCTAGGAAAAGTTGTTTAGGGTAGAACACTTGAACCAGATTTGTTTTTCTGTGAGGCAGATCAAACCACATGTCCTGGAAGATGTAACCAGTGGGGGTCACTGTTGGCCTGAAGGACATGAGATTGTGGTGCCTAATTATCATGCCGCTCCAGCCTCCATGCAAACCTTCCCGCCGACACAGAAACAAACACAAGTAATCCATAGCCTTGTTTGAATTATTAAACCATGTGTATTCCGTCACCGGGAGGCACTCTCGAATGACTGAAATCGAAGTTTTACACTGTGTGCTTGACTGTGCATCCCACTCCAGACTTACACCGTGGACGACACAATGGCCTTTCTGCATAGGCTTCGAAGGCCTTACTTTCACTTTATGTTACTTTAGTACAAGGTAACTGACAAAGCCTACCTCTATCTCATTAAGACAATGCTATCAATGCTGACAATGCGAGCGCTATCAGTTTCACCTCAGACTCAGCCCTAACACTCCTCGAACCCACTGGATGCTTTTATCTTATCGGTGGGACCTCAAGGTTTCTTTGGTGTCACGGTGGTTTTCTGGTTTGACTGGGTTTTCACCCGCTACTTTAAACTGGGATCTTTAATCTTCTTTTTTTCCCACATGGCTTTGGTGCTCGCACTGCTTCGGATAGCGCCGCCGATCTGCACGTGGAGAGTGGACAGTGACGGGGCCGTGACAGGGGAACATTTAGTCCCAGGGTCCAAACCACGGCTCTCTGGCACTCAGCCTGTGTGTACTCTGCCTCTGGTCGACCTCACACATGTCATGCCAACACATGCTTCAGACGCATGGCTTCCAACCCCTTTGCTGTGGCGAGGGTGCGCTGACCTCCCAATAGGAACACTGATTTACGGCCACTTTGACATTTTCGATCCCTGAGGAAAAGTGCGTATCTGGAGGGGCCGTAGAATTTACCATGCGGACATGTCGAACTTAAATTCCGCATGTCTCAGAAGACCGGGATGTTTACATGCCATTTACGAATGGCCGCTGGAATTCTTTCTGGACACCCTCCATAAATTGTTGGACAGTTCCTGGCGAGTTAGGACCATTATTTGACCCAGGAGGTTTCGCACATCGAAGGGTCACCGTTTTCCTAAGCCATCGCCTGCCAGACCCATTGGACAAAGTGTGACAGGAAAAAGGCGTAGGAGGCTGGGAACTGGAGAAACATTGTTGATTTGAGAAGACAGCTAAGCATCATACCATTTCATGACCAACCATGCTCTGATAGTGGGTTCAAGATGAAGCGTATGCCTCGAGCGGTCACTCCACAATTGTTCGTGTTATACAGATTGTGGTGACTATATTGATTAACCTCCCTCACCCAGCATGCACTTTAAGGGAACTAAATTAGTGAGTGTGAGAGTGTGCAGTAGAGTGATGATTTTAAATTGCGATACTCTGTATATATATATATATATACATATAGTGTGTGTGTGTGTGTGTGTGTGTGTGTGTGTGTGTGTGTGTGTGTGTGTGTGTGTGTGTGTGTGCGTGTGTGTGTGTGTGGCGCTCCCTGTGGTCTGGCGCCGCCCCTGCATGGCCAGAGTCACGTCCTCCAGCAGTCGACTGGTGGGAATGCGGCGAGGTTGGTCGAGATCGTCTTATGAAACACATGCGCCTTGGCACTGTGTCTCTTCCCCTTCAGACAAGGAAGCAGCCGCCCAGGAGGAAGCCACACCGCCGGCCAGCCGCAGGGGGCGTTTCTCCCCCTCGGCCTTTTCTCTGTCCCACACCCACACACGACGCACCGCTCAGATGACCCCATGGGACGTGACCTTTGGCGGCCAGCATCTGCGGTCTTCCTCTCTTGTGTGACCAGTTTCACTTCGCCAAACAAATTGGCCTCCCATGACCAGACCTGACAGTATGCGTTTATTCAGGTAATAAAGATATCGATCTGAGGAGAGGTCAGCGGAGGGTCATGTTCGGATATTTTTTTACAAGGTGTTACCTTGGTCATTGTCGGTTCAGGGGACTTGTCATCCCACACTACTTTAACAGCGAGCACAGGCTCAACTGTGGTGTAATGGGATGAGTCAGTTTGAGTCAACGGCAGATTTGAAATAGTCCCTGACTGTGCGTGTTTCCTGTGTATGCACACGGGGCGAAAGAGCTTGCCTTCCATTGGCTGGAGAGAAGAGGAACGAAAATGGCGTGTCCTTAATTAAATAGCTTCATGCTGTGGGAAAGTTGGTTGAACTGAAAGTAGGCATTGAACAGTATATGTGGAAGGGAGCTTTTGTTCCAGAAGAGGTAGCAGAAGTGGCTGTCTATGTCTGGTGTGTGGTCAGCTGTGGTAATCCTGCAAACAGCCAGGGAGGAAGTACATCTGCTCTACGCACACACACACTCACACACACACACACACACACATACACACACACACACACACACGTATTGTGTGTGTTCATAACACACACTTCTTTATTTGGGGCATGACTAGTTAACAGCAAAGGCAAATCATTGGTTATTGTATAATCTATGGTATCCTTCATGGTCTGTCATGGAATAATGTATGGTATCTTCCACAGAATCTTGTGAGTTAGGTAATAATTGACCTAACGGCATGCCTAGTCATGTATTTATAGTCACATATAGTGATTCTATTCACACCAATAAAGCGTTATTAAATTTAATCAAACAGAAAAGTGGGCTTGTTTAGCCCAACAATGTGTGGACCCGTCCTTTAGAAATACGTTTGTCCCTTCCTAGTGTAGCTCAAGTGAGTGTCACAATCCAGAGGGTAGTAGTGTGCATGCTCACGTAGCCGGATAGCGTTCCACGTTCATATCAATATGTCTGCATTCCTATGGTCACACTAACTCGTATAGTTGTTGTGGTGGAACCCTGAGCTGGTGCTGCTGCCGGATTAGCCAGGCCCTGTCAGAGGTACAGTCCCAGTCCAAGCCCCGATCCCAATCCCAGCCCAGTCCAGCCCCAATCCCGATCCCAGTCCCAGCCCAGCCCAGCCCAGTCCAGCCCCAATCCCAGTCCCAGTCCCAGTCCCAGTCCCAGCCCCAGCTCCAGTCAAGCCTCATCGTTATCTTCAGTGCGTCTGTCATGACGTCAACATGTCTCAGTCCTCCTTGTGAGATATGTGTCACAGCAGAGCCAAAATTACCATACCATATTGACAGTTTTATAGTGGTTTTAAGCCACGATTGTTGTTTTAACACTGCTGTGTCTCCTTGGAAATCCACATGAAAAAGTTATGAGCTACAGTTCAATCTGTTAGGCTTGTAGTACTAAAATATTAATTTGTTTCAGCATCCTGGTATATCGTGCATAAATTCAATAATTTTTTCCTAAGGCAAAAGTCGATATCATCAATTTTTTAACATGTTTACACTACCTACTCTGCTCTGTCTTTGTAGTATTTACATATCATAACCTCCAGGAATGTAGTTCCACGTTTTGGCATATTTCTGTGATTGTGAGAGCACAACTTCTCTTGCTCTGTTTATTCATTCATTCATTTATTTATTTATTTATTTATCTCTGACTCTCGCACACACAAGCACACACAAACGCACACAAACGCACACACACAAACACACACACTCGTTCACAAGTATTTCACTTTGTAGAATTGATTTGATCTCTATCTCATCTGACTTTTTCTCATAGTACAATTTGGCAGTCCACACCATACTAGATCTACACATTGTGAATCCGGATAGCCGGGAATAGAAATGAGAAAGAGGACTGCAGTTTGTATATCGACGGTCAATATATTTTTAAACAAGGAGAAGTCACAGAGTGGTTGTGTGTTGAGCAGCGTTGTGCTCTTGTACTTATGTGACAGTGCATTCGGAAAGTATTCACAGCACTTGACTTTTTCCACATTTTGGCATGTTATGGCCTTGTTCCACAATGCATTCATTATAAAAAAAAAATCCTCAAGAATCAAAACATAATGCACCATAATGACAATGCAAAAAGAAGTTATTGGATTTTTGTAAATTAATTTAAAAAACTAAGAAATCTCATGTATATAAGTATTCACAGTCTTTGCTCATTACTTTGTTGATGCCCCTTTGGCAGAAATTACAGCCCCAAATATTTCTGAATACAATGCCGCAAAGCTTGGCACACCTGTCTTTGGGCTTTTTTTCCCATTGCTCTTTGCAGCACCTCACAAGCTTCATCCTGTTGGATGGGAAGTGTCGGTGCACAAGCATTTTCTGATCTCTCCAGAGATGTTAAACCGGATTGAAGTCTGGGCTCTGGCTGGGCCACTCAAGGACATTCTCAGAGTTGTCCTGAAGCCACTCCTTTGACGTCTTGGCTGTGTACTTAGGGTCATTGTCCTGCTGAATGATGAACCGTCGCCCCAGACTGAAGTCAAGAGCGGTTGGCGCAAATTTTCATCCAGGACGACTCTGTACATTACTGCATTCACCTTTCCCTCTGGCCTGACTAGTCTCCTAGTTCTTGTCGCTGAAAAACAGCATGATGCTGCCACCACCACGATTAACTGTAGGGAGGGTAGTAGCCTGTTGATCACCAGATTTGTGCCTCGAGACAATAACGTCTCTGAGGTCTACAGACAATTGCTTTGACTTCATGCTTGGTTTGTGTTTTGACATGCACTGTCAACTGTGGAACCTTACATAGACAGGTGTGTGCCTTTCCTAATCATGTAGAATCAACTGAATTTACCACAGGTGGACTCCAATGAAGATGTGGAAACATCTCGAGGATCAACTTTCGAAACAGGATGCATCTGAACTCAATTTGGAGCTTCAAGGCAAAGGCGGTGAATACTTATGTACATGTGATGCCTTTCGTACTTCCTGGTCATATTTTTTAATACATTTGCCAAAACCCCAAAAAACCTATATCCTCTCAGAATTTTTATGAAAATATCAACATTTTATTTTGGAGTAAGGCTGTATCATTCTGGCATCATTATCTGTGTCTGTATGCACTCTTAACGTCTGGGTTCATGGCTCAATGACCTGCTTCTGACCCACGGTGGTTAGCTGCTATCCTGCAGCACACTGCAACTTCGCGGCACAGGACGCTGCCACACCGACACACACAAACAAACACACACACACACACACACACACACACACACACACACACACACACACACACCCACTACCTCTTTCTTTAACCTCAATATCCGTTATCTCACCCATCTGTGGGCAGCCACTGGTGTATGGTGGCAAAGAAACATTACCAGAGAGTGTTCTTGGATGATCGGGTTAATTCCTCCTATGAGAGCAGACCTATTTCGATACCAAGTGGCTGCATCGTCATGGAAATCAACTCAGAGTGCCCAAACAGACACACAAACCAACAAAGAGACTTTCACCACACCACCAAATCCCTCCAAGCACACACTTACCAGCAGAATACCTCAGGTCTATCGCCACTGAAACAACTGGGTTTCGAAAGGGTGAGGGAGAGGTGAAGGGATGTGATTATGGTTTGCAGTGAGGGCTCGCTCTGAAAGAAGGATTGAGGTGTGGGTACCAAGCCAACGGTTGCTGGGCTACGGAGGAGCCTTTCAGCCCGGCCTCGTCTTCTTCTCCTGACACTTGATGCAGGCAGCATGGGAGCCCCACTGTGGGCCCTCTACAGGCCCCTACCACACAAGCACACTTACTCACTGCCGCCTCCCTACCCTCACCCCCACACACACACATTCACACACATAGGCATACAATGTCATGTTTGCAATAAAATAAGAGCAGGATGTGAGTGGGAGACAAAGAGTCTAACATGTATGTGTGCAGGAATGTGTGTTGGCCTGTGTGCATGCATGGCCCATCAGGGCAGCAAACAATATGTATGTGTGTGTTTGTGTGTGTGTGTGTGTGTGTTTCCATGTGTCCGCTCGTTTATGTGTGTACAAGGTGCACCGTCTTGCTCAGCGGTGTGAGACGAGGTGCAGCAGTCTTTCGGTGGGTGTCATCGCGGCGCACCAAAGGGCCTGTGAAGCTGCAACAGCTCTCCACTGTGGTCCGTGTTCACCTCAGTGTAGACCACAGCCTGGCGTCTGTCCTGTGGTGGAGGGGTGGAAAATATACATTTGAGACTGGCCCCACGCGGGGCAGAGGACACACTCGAATCGTGGGAAGCGTCCCTTCAGAAGACCTAAATGAGGCCTCGAGGTTTTTCTGTGTCGCCGTCTCGCTGGTCACTTGGAAACAAGTGGGGACGTTTGTCACACGGCAACAGGCCGGCCGATGTTCCGCTATCGAGGAATATGTGGAGGGTCCTATCAACCTTTTGGAAAACGTTTGAGTCCGAGGTTTTTGACTGTCAACTTTAGTAGTGTTTCAACGATGCAAACAAGATCAAGAGATGAGAGCATGATGTAAAATGTGAAATCAACTATGTTTTGGTCTGTCAAGCTGTTCTATGAGATATGGTGTAAGATACCCGTGCAAAGTGCATAATAATCTTATGTGCTCACCCCTCAGTGAGAATGAGGGGGGTCAGAGTGAGTTGACAGAGTGCACAGGAAGCCATTATGACTCAGAGAGAGAGAGAGAGAGAGAGAGAGAGAGAGAGAGAGAGAGAGAGAGAGAGAGAGACAGAGAGAGAGACAGAGAGAGAGACAGAGAGAGAGAGAGAGAAATGCCACTGGCTATAGAGCCAGTTAGTGGAGACCCTACAGCCCTTTATGACAGTGAGGTTTTGAGTCCACTCACAAACAATGATATTGAAAAATGAGTAAAGCTTCCGATCGAATCGTATCATGCAAAAGAATGTCAAATTTAATTGCATCAAGCATTGGACAAAAACATCTCCAATAACTATAAAAATACAATTTGGCCCTAAAACAGTCACTGAAAATGTTTTGATTACTTGGCACAAAAGACTTAAACATTTGAAAAGTGTTGGCTATATGCAGACTTAGTCATCATAGCTTGGCCATGGAAAAGAGCAGAGGAAGACAAACATGGCTCCCAGTAGAAGACAGCATTTGTCAAGAGTGTGTCAAGATAATCAAATTCCTTCAGCGCACCCCACACCTACAACCACTGATACGTAATATGAATTTGGACGCACTTTAACAGAAATGGCTGTATTTACTTGCAAGTGCCAAGCTGTATAGTCCATGCAGCACATGGACATGCAGTATATGAAAGGCACAACCCAACCTTCTCTTTTCTCATAAATCTGTATTTTCTTTTGTTACGTTGTTATCCTTGCTGTTTTGCTTCGACATGTGTTTATTTCCATGCCAATAAAGCTCCTTTCAATAGAACTTAAGTTGATACAAAGAGAATCGTTCGGAGAGTGAGAGAGAGAGAGAGAGAGAG
>JAVQJS010095903.1:0-16343 GCA_036024795.1 Galaxias rostratus
AAACCCCAAACCTGAATATTTAAGAAAGTAAAAGTGAGGTTTTGGCTTTCTTAGGAGAATATCTATGTGTGCACAATTATTGCGCAACTATTAGTGTGCAGAATTATTATACAACTAAATGGCCGAGAGCACTGTACTTGTTCAATAATAAATGTAATCCTCAAAAATACAACTTGCCTAATAATTGTGCACACAGTGTAATTCAAACAGCATTTTTTAAATAACTCAAATCCAAAGTTAGGCACTGCTTGGATGATAGAATAGATGACGAATGTCCAAATTGTGTCATTAAGGGTTGATGTTAAAGTATACCTGCACACGGCCGTTAGATGTGCACTGCCCGCCTACGTCCCCCCACCTAAGGAAAAGAAGTCAATCAGCATTCAGGCAAATCTCACAAAATATCACTAACATTTTATATATAGGTACTTTCCATGCATTGATGTTATACCGGTTTAAACAAAACATCAATCTAACCATCTGCCAGTCTAACACTTTTTCTAACATCCAAGTACCCCCTCTTGTCTTCCTCACCTTTAAATCTCATTGGCTTTATTCATGATGCCCATCAATATGACTAAAACAAGTTTTAATTACAGGGATTTTCAAAGAGAGTTTGATATTTGGACGGATGAGTGAAAATGACCTTAACTAAACTGCTAAACAAAGTGTTATCAGGTAGTTCATTTCATTATATGCTGATATGATTTGGTTTCATTGTCTTTTACTATTCTTCAAAGCATCCGGAAATTGTATTTCACGCTTGCTCTTTATTTTGCACATTCCCTTCTTTTTGAAAATGTTGAGACTTGAGCTTCATTTGTAAGCAGACCTGTTGCTTCCATGTCATCGTAATCTTTTGCTCCTATCTAAAAAAAGAGATGGCTATAGGGAAAAATAAATGTTGTTGCAAGAAGAAAGTGTCAGGCTTGCAACGCTTGCTGTCCTCTTAAGAGCGAATGCTGGCATGTACTTAATGACCTGCTGTAGAGGGTGAGGTTGGTCTGCTTAAGAGTGTGTGTCTGTTTGTCAATGCAAGTGTGGTAGCATACTGTGGGTGTATGTGATAAATTGATACCAAATAGAATAGCTCCAGGCCAAAACAACATAATGGATAATAAATACAGGCATTAAAAGCGTGTCAGGTTATGTAACAAAATTGGATTGCTCAATGCTTCTGATTAATCTAGCCAGTTAAGTGCAGAGCCTGCACCTTACAGTACATGCATACCCATTTACTCAGCCAGTTACAGATCCTAAAACCTACAAAGCAGCTATATTTAATCTCCTCATTCATTATCTAATAATAATAATAATAATAATTATATAGTAGACTTGCTTGAAATAGTTTCAGGACAGTCAGAAAGCGCGACCCACCTCTCATCTGGCCTCAGGGTGTGACAGTGGAAGTCAGAGCGGTTGATGAAGAAGCCTGTCCGTTTCACCACATTCTCAGCTATCATACTTAGCCTGTCCAGCACGTTGCACAGCTTACTGAGAGCGTGAGAGAAAGAGCCAATAGGGGACATTGGGATACACATTTTGTAAACCTCTTCGATATTGCTATTAAGGACAGAATAACAAATACACCTCACAAAACTTAGGACAAGGACGGATCTTTCATTGTCAATTGAAATTACATCTGGGTTCATGGAAACGTCTGGGGCAACATTAATATACAGCCGCCGAGCAAAACACCAAAAGGCATTATGCTGGCGGTGTTTCCATGGTTACATAAGCCCTTGAAGAATGACTGAAGAAATAATGATGAAAATACACTATAGAGAAATATTGACCTGCCCTGGGGGCATTGTAGTAGGCAAGGATTCAATGGGTGAAATAAA
Organism: Galaxias rostratus; assembly: GCA_036024795.1. NCBI lineage: Eukaryota > Metazoa > Chordata > Actinopteri > Galaxiiformes > Galaxiidae > Galaxias > Galaxias rostratus. The sequence continues at coordinate 1,845 of JAVQJS010095903.1, forward strand.
CAGTGTGCTTTTCGGATGCACTGCATTAAGTCAAGCTGACTGCAGATTGTAACACAATTGTCAAAACTTAAAGGTGCCTAAATGTATTTGCAAGTGTGAAAACTGTTGAATTTGTTTATCCAGTGGCTTTGGAAAGTATTCTCTGAACCCCTAACTTTATTCAAAACGTATCCAGGCCAAATCTTGATATGACATAAAACACAAAGGAAAAAAGTGCATGCTACTTTTTCATTTATAGTGTGACTAAATAGCAACAGCACTCTTTGGGATTTATAGTTCGTACAGTCCATCCCTCCAACCGTGAGTGAGTGAGTGTTTATTTATCAGCCACACCGCCTCATGGTTTACTCTTGTGTGCTACCCGAATACAACATAAATTAAGAGGTAGATATGCATGTACAGTGGAGGCCAAACGTGTACATCCACCTAGGCTAAAATATGTTCACAACTTTACACGTTTTATGCTACCAAACATTTATTTTGGCAAGTCAATTAGGGCATCAACTTTGTGCACATCAGTGGTAATTTTAAAACTAATTAGAGAACAATTTATTTCACTCTATATCAGAATGTAAAAGTTTGCATACAGGGTCAAACGCTTACACTTTGTGAGTATTTTGTTGTATTGCCCTTAAATTGCTTAACTTGAATCAACCTTCCACAACCTTCTCACAATACTTAGCCAGAATGTTTGCCGATTCCTCTTGACAGAACTGGTGTAATTAGTCAGGTTTGTGGGCCTCCTTGCTCGAACAAGCGGTTCTCGGTTCACTACAAAAATGTTCTATGGGATTCAGGTCAGGACTTGGTGCTAGCCAGTCCAATGCTTTCACTTTTTGTTTTCAAACCATTGTGTTAAAACTTTGAAAGTATTATTAGGATCAGTGTCCCACTGGAAGACCTAGTTGCGATCAAGTTTGAACTTTCTAGCAGACGTATTGAGGTATTGCTTCGATACATCTGAAAACACTGCAAAAGGCTAGGGCTTCATCCTGGGGATTGCCTGCAGACTTAATCCTGTCTTTTTTGCAGGTCTGGAGTAGGGTCTTCTTCCCTGCACCACAGCCTTCCAGGCCACGGTGATGTAGGACTCTCTTAATGGTGGATGTTGATACTTTGGCATCAGGTTGATGCCTCCAACTCCTTCACCAGTTCCATTGTTGTTGTCTTGGGGTTTAGTTGAACGTTTTGGACCAAAGTTTGTTCAGCCCTGAGATTTAGTTTGTGCCTCTTTTTTGAGCAATGCAGTGTCTGTATGCTCCCAACAGTCAGTTGTCTGGAAATTGATCCTAAGAAAGAATTGGACGTGTGGAGGTCCACAATTTTTTTCTGAGGTCTTGGCTGTTGCTTGGATTTTACCATGGTGTCAAGGGCAAAAAGGCACTGTATCGAAAGGTAGGCCCTTAAATACACCCCCAGGTGCAAACTAACTCCCAGTTAATTCCTAATAATAACAATTCACCAATAAGAAGCTTCCAAAATGACATTATATCACTGGAATTTTCCAGACAGTTTAAAGAGATAGTCAACTTGGTATGTAAAAGTTTGACCCTGTATGAATATTTTTTAATTCTGACATAGATAAATTAATTGTCTCTGAGTATTTAACAAATTATGTGAACAAAATAGATCCTGCTATTGTCTTGCAGAAACACATGCATGGTAGCATAAAATGTGTGGAGTTGTGAAAAACAGAGTTTATATCTTCAGCCTAGGCGTACGTAAACTTTTGCCCTCAACTGTAGATGACACTATAGAGAAGTCACCACTATACTGCACCAATAGGGGGCAAATCCAAGTTAGAAGCCCTCCATTAATGGAACTTCTATTGACAGCTAAAATCATAAACCAACCAGGAGAAAAGCCCTTCTGTACTGGTAGCCTCACCATAACAGCTAGCTAAACTTGATGTCCATTACCTCTTAGTGTAGCGAGCCATGTCCCAGGCTATGTAGTCTATGCAGTGTTCTGGAGGGAGAAACTGGTTGAGGTTGATAACGGCAGGATAAAGCTCTTCACTCAAGATCCTCTCATGTTTCCTTTTTTCCTTTTTCTAAAGTAAACATAACAAAAGCAAAGGGTAGCCAATATATTGGAATCGCATTGGATGGTGTCAGTATTAATGTCTGCCATCTACCGGCATGACCACTTGTATTAAGTTGATGATCATATCAAAGGAAATGAGTGTAAAAACACATCTATAGACAAAATACTTGTCTCTAGAACGAAATATCTAGGCTGGCAACCGGAAAGGGAACACACTTTGACTACTTCAAAACAGGCTAAATTACGCTTCAGTACTGTGTGGTTTCAGAAGTGTTATAATAATCCCATCATTGAGCTCATCATTGCTACTGGCACAATATACATTTTAAAACACAATTAGTATTTGTTTTATCTTCAAGGTGACACTTTATCCAATCGTCTTCAGTCATAGAGTATGTACTGGGTCTACATAATTGATTACAATTCTTCTGAAGCCAGGCCATTAGCCAGCCAGCCAGAGCTTTCTTACGGTCGCCAACAGAGGTGAAAATAACTGTAAAAAATGTGTTGACAATGTTTCATACACAGCTTGAGAAATAAAAAGTAGGTCATCTGGGATCTGGAATACTCGAGGTGTGTCTAATTCTTAATTCATATGAGGTGGCAACTTCGCTAAAGAGAGAATCTGCCTATTTGGTCATGGCATCAAAAATCCCATTGAACTCATCCAGCACAAACCCTTAATAGGCCCATTAGGTTGGGTTCATATTACCCAAATTGGTGGAGTGCAAGATAAACGTCCCCTTGAACGAGGATAGAACGAGCGTCTACTTAATTGAGAGTATTTTATCGAAGGAACAGTTGTTAGTGGTGCGCAGTCGGGTTACCTTCACAAGGTTGAGGATGATGATGGGTGATCCAAAGCGCTGCATCATTTGGTCAAAATGGAGGGCAGCTACGTGGGCGTAGGGGTCGGCCTGGTCCACTGACATGGTGAAGAGGTCAAATGTAATGAATGTGAAATGTTCATTATATTGCTTATTTGATACATCCAATCATGCAGTCCAGTGAAATACCATAAACTATATTCCTTACATAAAATTTTATGATTTTTTATCCAAGTAAGAAATAAGGTAACATGCAACTTGTTCACATTTTATTACTTAAGCGTACTAATTACAATACAGTAATGTGGACCACTAATGACAAATTGCTGAGCTCAATACTATGTAATCGTGAATAAAGCAGGTGTTCTGTAAACAAGAAAATGAATTAATTAATTGAATGTTCTTGACAAAATGTACTTTAAAAGGGGATACAATATGATGTTCAAATTTGGATATTTGGTGAATAATGCCTTGCTGTACGTTGTCCATCGCGCTAGAGCTGTTAAGATTGCAATTGCAGACTGCAAATTCTATCTTGGTCAAATTATGTTTTGGTCGACCCCCTAACATTGAGGCTTTTATTTTGATGAAGATTTCTCGACTCGTACCTGAGCAAATACGGTCATTCATGCCATGTGTGAATAGCATATTGAAATATCTTTGTCCTTTTGTTGATTTCTGTCTAATTAACCAATTATTTTATGTGTATGTGAATTGTTTAAGCCAATGTAAAAAAACACTTTGAAAAAGGTACATTTTCATTATCTATTTTGAATTTTGATAAGGTGTTCCTGAGTTGGTTAGAGTTACTAAGAGTTTTAAGATATTGCTTTGGCATCAACAACCCCAAAACCCATTAATTCCCAATCACTGTGACCAAAGTGTTTTGTTAAAACATTTAGTCTAAGACCAAGGAAAAATATGCCACTTAGTCTTTGTCAAATGAAACCTATGCCATCAATGTATTATCAAACTAGCAATGTTAGCCTTTGTTCTATAGATCTATATACACGTCCTTACTACTTTGTTCAGAGTCCAACTTTTTGCTCCGGCTGTCTTTCTTTCTTTCTGGTTCTACGGCACACTATTTCCATTGGTTTCCCTTTTTGACCCATTTAACAGCCCATGCTGTGGTCCCAACATGCAGCCCACCCGTGATCACCTGACCCACTTGCCTCCCGGTCTTCTATGGGTTTTGTAAAGGTATTGGGAATGATACAATACAAGCCATGACCACGGCACAACCCCCTACAGTATGTGGCCCAGATTTGTTATTGCCTGTCCTTTTCAATTCTATAATCACAGTGATTGCACACAATTGGTTCATTTGAATATAAGTGCATTGGCAAAGTGGCTGAAAGCTAGTGTTTAAACTGAACAACAATCAGGCCAATGGTTAAAATTACGAGGAACGTACAGAAGACCAACATATTTATTTACTTGAAACAAAAAAAAGACATTTTCTATAATTTTTCTTTAAATTAGATTTTTTTTTAAAAAAGGACACCATTAGGTGGATTAAAAGTTACAATTGGTTTGTTTCATGCTAAAATGTCTTCAACAGGGCGAGATTTCAAGACATAATAGACAGCATCAACAACTGAAGCAAACCCGACTGCATGGCACATGGCTCAGACCACTTCTCAACAAGTATGCTAGATACACCATACAAAAAAGAAGTTGTGCATACACGAAGGATTTTCTATCCACAAACTCATCCACTGTAGAAAGAAAGAAAGAAAGAAAGAAAGAAAGAAAGAAAGAAAGACAGGTAGAAAAAGAATGGTACAGAGTAGGCATTTGAGTTGCTAAACAAAACCGAGATCCTTTCACAAGTTCCGCAAAACTCACTCGAAATGGCTGTAGCCTGCTACATCTACATAGAAACAGAATATACAAAAACACCAAATACAAGTGGAGGTTTGAAGTAAATCTGGTTAAAGAGAACCGGAACCACTCAGAAATGTGGACCAGTAAAGGGAAGGCATCAACGAACACAACAACATCCTTACACATGCTATAAACATCCCTTCTTTGAAAAGATTGTAGCGTTAAGTGCTGTGTGTGTCATAGCATGTATTCCATGACCTATCCTCTTCTGCATCTATTTTACAGCAGCTGGTTGGTTGAATAACCAGTCTGGCTATGGCCTATCAATAAAATCTCGAACGGACCCCTCCCCGCTGTTATCTCTATCTTAAAACACATTCACTCGCTTGCACATGCATGTACACACACTAACAGAGAGCAATTATAGGAATACGCCCGCTGTCCTACTCCCAGGCTGCAGTAAATGTTGACCTAGAATGTATTAATGGACACACAGGGAGGAGCAACATAGGCGAATCCCCCCCAATCCCCACCTCCACACACACCTTTATCTTGGTCCAAAGACTATGGTCTACCCCACTTGACTCATAATGAGAGCATGGAATGGGCATGAAAATGCATATGAGGACCAGCCTTGGATTTTTCATTCACTTAATTCCTGCAGGTCAGAGGTAGAAGCCAAGGAATTGGTTGAGACCAAGTCATGCATTTTTTAGCTTGTAACTTCTCTCACTACTTGGCAAGTACATGTCATAGAGAAGCCCCTTTTATGAGAAATGTACTTTTGAGGTTTGCTCAGGGTACACTTTTCAAAGGAGTGGCCTTTTGGGTTTGAGCAGACCTTGGGATACCCTGGGTAATTATCTTAATTCGGATTTTACAGTCAAATGTATTACCTTTAAACTTGCCGTTGTCTCCCCAGATTATTTGTTGATTAGTAAACACCTTGGCCCCGTTCAAATCAAAAACTGTCTCATTTAATTTCTCACCCCCCTAGTTCATTTTAGAACTTCAAACAATGAAGCAGGCTGGTCACCACCTTGAATAACTGTGCTCTAAGATGGCACTCACCGTTCACATGTGTTCCAAAGAGATACACTCACTGCAGCGCGTTCATATAACTTTTCGGCCATCATTAATGCTCCAAAATCCAATGCTCTGACCCTCTTTTCCACTGTGAGCCAACTCAATCAACCCCGCAAGGACACAATGTCAACTTCCTCCACTCAACTAGCCAATTCCTTCCTTCAGTAAACAAAACTGCACTCGTTAAGGTTACCAATGAACTCCTCATCCCCGCTGAGGCCCTACAATCAACCATTGGAGGCTGAAACTATCTCAAACTGAACAGCAATAAAACTGAATATTATTGTCACCAGACACACCATAACTGAAGTTGGCTATATCTCAATCACCATTGATGGTCTTACTGTCTCCCCCTCGCCTCTGTACAAAATATTGGCGTTTTAATTGATTCCAGTTTTTCATTTAACTCTAAATTAGATCTAATAGATCTAAAAAATGATAAACCACATGGTCAAATTGTCCTTCTTACATATTATAAACATTAATAAAACCTGATCATCCCTTTCCCAGAGTGCAGCTGCCTGCAACTCAGTTGGCATCAGCACAACCCCACACCATAAACTCCAACTGGTTAAAAACTCTGCGGCTCATCTTCTCACCTCTACAAAATGTTCTGAGCGCGTAACCCTGGACTCTTCCCTGGCTTCCGTTCTGCCAGCGCATCATGTACAAAATCCTTCTCACATACAAATCTTTACACAATTTGGCTCCTCCCAACCTAACATCAACTTTACCATCCTACCCGAACATTATGTTGATCTGTAGATAGGCAACTGGTCATTCCACAAGTGAATACGTTTAATATGTTTATTTTACTTTTTATCTGCAATGTCCACTTTTTGCTGCAACAATGTAAATTTCTCCATTGTGAGACAAATAAAGTCATTCTGATCCTAGCATTTTGAGGAGCGGGCCTTTTCTAGGAAGAATATATAAATTATTAAACTTTTTTCCTCTAATTTGGAATTCCAACTCACTTTTAATATTTCTAACCCACCTTAAAACCTCTTTTCACCCTAGCATACCTTAGTTAACTCTGTTTAACAGCTGGTCCCTTTCTTTTACTGATACTATCTATTTGCTAACTTATGGTCAGGATTGTTGTTGCTGTCTGTCTGTCTGTCTGTAATATCGTTTCTGTCGAATTGTTTATTTTTGTCATGCTATCGATGTTGATGCTGTGAAGCAACTCTGGGTGTTAGAAAAATAATATCATAGTAACATCAATTATTATTATCTCAAAACCCTTCTGTATTACCCAGGTTGTTTGAACTACTGACAGTTTTCAGCATGACGCAAAAATAATTATGGCATAATTAAATTCAGATAGAACTACTGGGTTAACTAATCAGTGCTAGTTCTGCTTTAGTGTAGTTAAGAGTATCAGAAGTGTTTTACTCAACCCTCAATGTTTGAAGTCAATATAAAGGTATGAGAGCCAACAATAAAGTACAATGCAAGAGCCTTACATCGTATTGGGGGCTTGGGCATCATGGTGGAGATGTCCTGGGACCAATAGAGAGGAACAGAGCCCCGCACCTGGACATACGAAGAGTAACTTCCTGCAGTGAAGGACATGACTGATGCATCGTGGATGATCTGCTCGGTCTCCACTTCATTGGCTACATCTCCCTACACAAGACAGGGACTAAGTAAGAGACTGTACAGAAGCACCAAGTCTTGTGTCAATGGCAATAAAAATCCTTTTTTGGGATTTCAAAAAAACTCCTCAAGAAAAGAGTGGGATGTATTTGCCGTGGGTGAAAGAGGAAAAACCTTAACCTCTCATCTTTCCATAAAAATCTAAGTCCGTTATTTTAAAAAGGCAGAATACTAACGGAGTAGAAATAGATGGTAAATTGGCAACGAAAAGCTACTGTCTTAGAAAAGGATTCTTATAGCATATTCTCCATCTTCCATCGACATATACGATCAATTTGCCAAGACAATGGGAATAAAACATGCCCATGACCATGGCACAGCCCCCTACAGTATGCAGCCAGGATTTGTCATGGACAATATTTATTTAAATTCTTTAATACTCTGGAGATAATTGCACAAAATTGGTTAATTGGAATGGAGGTGGGTTGGAAATGTGGAAGAATGATGGCACTTAAACTTAATAATAATCAGGTCAACGGTTAGCAAAACAAGAGATGTACATAAGACCAACATATTCATCCATGAGAAACAAAGAAACTGTTTAAATTAAATTAAATTAAAACTAAAAAATAAAATCCTTAAGAGAAAAAATCATATTTTCTTTGTTTCAATTCGTAAACTACAAGGTGGACAAAAAAAGACTTGATAAAGCATCAAAGGCTCAGGAACACCTGATCAATAATATTCTTAGATGATCGTCATAGCTCCATCCAATTTGTTTGTCCCTTCCTCGTACCATCATCACTTTCTTTACTTTACCATTTTCACAGGTACTCTCAAACGGCTACAACACACCTAATATGCTATATCATGTTGTCGTGGTGATGGTGACAATGTGAATGGGTGAGAGGAAAACATCTTTGTAACCTCGCAGTTGGCTCCTCTCTTAAGGAAGCGGGTGCCGGCAAACTTGCTGGATCGCCTAGCGATAAGAGTGACATGAACCGAACGACCGTAGATTAGAAGCTCTGTGGATGCCACATTAAGGATAACACAAAAACCACTGCTAAACTACTGTTTATTTCATGCACAAGCATAAAATGTCTTTCTCAGGGGGCACCAAGGCAGAAAAAAATTCTTGTCAAGGTGTGGCCCAAAATTTAGTTTTTAACTGAGTGTCACATTTCACTTTAAGTTCCATAATATTTAACAAAAAAACTGTCATGTCAAACAAGTACAGTATTTAAAACATGGATCAAGATAAATTTGTTTTTGTCTTTTAGTATAGCTTTTACTGCCATTTCATGGGAATTTGTCGATATTTCAAATTTTATCAATTTGGATATTAGTTTAATAAACATGAAATTTTGCTTCCTTGCTAGGCTTAAGTTAAATAAGATTTTAGTATTCCAACACCTACGCACACACGCACGCATGCAAACACGGGGCGGGAGAGAGAGAGAAGAGCCCCCAGGTGCTTCCGGGAACTGTCAGGCAACTTCCAAGACCCAAGCGGTTGGCCCTCTCGTAACCTGCACCAGCATGGTTGCCAATATTGCATATCATCTTCCAGATTGATGGGATGACGCACTAAAGAGCCCAACTAGACTTACTCAAAAAAATCTGCCTCACTCCAATCAAACTGCCCCCAATGGGATCATACAACCTGGACTGGGTGCCAAAGCAATAACACAAATAGACTGAAGAAAAATGTAACTACAAAAGAAGTGAGTCAGACATTTTGTTTTGAAAGTTTAGCCTACCTAGATGGATCCGAGCACATATTCAATCACTGCCCATAAATATGACAAAATGCTCAACGAATTGTTAAGACAATCACCCCTAAATGGTTTGTTGTAAGATCAAGTAGTAGGCTCTTGTTTGGATCAAATCCTAAATTGTATTAGGAAGTTAAAGAACAGAGAAGGAGAACATGTGGACATGTTTAGAAGAACACGTTCTAATGTACATGCACACACACCAAAATAAATCCTCTGATCAAGTAAGTTCTGGCAAACCGTTAGACGTCTAGGAAAGGGAAAGCAGGGATTGGCTCGGGCTCTTTTGAACAGGGGAGAAGAACTGCTGACCCGGACTGCGAATATTGTCGGGCAAGAGAGTTGGGAAGTTCTTCAGCAGCAAGGCGCCAGATGTGGATGAGAATTGCCCCGAGACATTGTTGGGATGTCTTGATTGTCATTGTTTACAATCTTGAAAGACACACCTTTTCGATGTTGCATGGAAGTTGAGGACAGTACCATTGGAATGGCAGACAGGGTTGGTGGTTCCCATTGTTAAAAAAGGGGACCGGAGGGTGTGCCCCAATTATCGGGGTATCAAACTTCTAATCCTACCTGGGAATGCTTATGCCAGGGTATAGGAAGGAAGACCTTGACCGATTGTCAAACCTCCGATCCAGGAGGAGCAATGGGGATTTCGTCCTGGTCGTGGAACAGTGGACCAACTCTTTACCCTGGCGGGGCTCTGTGGGGGGGGGGGGCATAGGAATTTTCCCATCATGTGTTTTGTGGACTTGGAGAAGGCCTAAGACAGTTTCCCCGAGGGTCACCTGTGGGTGGTACTGCGGGAGTTAGGGGTACTAGGGCTGTTGCTACGAGCCATTCGGTCCCTATAAAACCGGAGTGAGAGTTGTGTCCGTAAACTCGGCACAGAGTCAAATAAGTTCTCAGTGGGTGTTGGACTCCGTCAAGGCTTCCCCTTGTCATCAATTCTGTTTGTGATCTTAGTGGATAGAATCTCAGGGCGTAGCTGGAGGGAGGTGTCCAGTTTGGGGACCTCAAAATTGCTTCTCTGCTTTTAGCAGATAATGTGGTTCTGTTGGCTTCTTTAGACTGTGGCCTTCAACATGCACTGGAGCGGTGTGCAGCTGAGTGTGAAGCAATAGGGACTAGAGTCAGCACCTCCAAGTCTGAGACCAAGATTCTCTGCGGAAAGCGGAGGAGTGCTCTCTCCGGTTTGGGAATGAGTTGCTGCCTCAAGCGAGGAAGTTCAAGTATCGCTGATTCTTGTTTACGAGTAAGGAAAAAAGGGAATGTGAGATCGACAGGCGGATTGGTGCAGCATCAGCAGAAATTCGGGCAGTGTACCTGCCGGTCGTGGTGAAGAAGGAGCTGAGCCGAAAGGCGAAACTCGCGATTACCAGCCGGTCAACGTTCCAACCCTCACCTATGGTCATCGGCTTAGAGTGGTGACCGAAAAAATAAGATTGCGAGTACAAGCGTCTGAAATATGTTTCATCCGTAGGGTGGCTGGGCTCAGCCTTAGGGATAGGGTAAAGAGCTCGGCCATACAGAGGGAGTTCGAAGTAGAGTCGCTGCTCCTTCGCGTCTAAAGGAACCAGATGAGGTAGTACGAGCATCTGATTAGGATACCTCCTAGGTGCCTCCATATGGAGGTTATGCGGGAAAACCCTAATGGTAGGAGACCCCGGGGTAGACAGAGAACATACTGGCGAGATCATATATGTTGTCTGGCCTGGGAAGGCCTCGGGATCCTCCAGGAGGATCTAGAAAGCGTTGCTGAGGATAGGGACGGCTTGAACACCCTGCTGTGCCTGCTGCCACGGTGACCCCACCCCAGATAAGCGGTGGATAATGGATGGATGTTTTTGACTTCGACGAATCCCTAAAAGCACAGTAGATACAGTATGAGCACAATCATTCTCCAATTGCCATAATAATTGTCTATTTTATGAAGCTAACAGTATCATGGGAAGAAGCAATAGAGGCTTACAAAAGAAACCCCGCTATGGCAAATTAGCAGCTGAAGCAGAACAGCGATGTTGGAGAACAAAAGTACGCCCAGTAGAAGTTGGAAGCTGTGGATAGGTGGCAATTTAAGCAATATACTAATTGAGGAGTAAGGGTTCTGCGACAAAGGTTTGCGCCAAACCATAAAAGCTATATCAGATATAGCAGAATGTAGTCAGTGGCTGTGGCTGAAAAGGAAGGATCCGATATGTACAGAAAAGTAAAGAGTGACATGCTGAAAAATCAAGAAGTGATTTAATCTCAAGACAAAGGTATAAAAAGAAAGTCTTTCCTGCAGTGCGTCGTTTATCAAGCCTGCCGGAACAGAGTAGGGAAAGATGGTCTTTTCAGTTGGTAAGAATCCCTGCAAAGTTGGCATTGAAATCCTGCAGGAATAGGAATTAGGGACAGCGAAAGGGGTATCTCCCAGATATCTGGGTGTGCCGAGAGCAGATTTAGAAGGAGGTGGCTCTGAGACGTCATTGCTCACCGTTAAGCCTTCTGGATGTGTCCTGTGCTCAAATAAATAAAACATCTGGGATGGAGGGTACACACTTGAAAACCCCAATGACATATCGGCTCTCAACCGAAGGTAATTCTAAAATATTGTCTTTTGAAATGAAAAGTTTGGAATATTGCATAATGGATATAATAACATTCTATCCTGTGCGAATTGAAATGTTGACACTGGTCCAAAGTAAAAAAAGAAAAAAAGAAAAGGAAATAGAAAGAAGCTAATTGAGCTTCGCCCTCTCTTATTTCAATATTCCATATTCCCCCCATTAATGGTAGCCAGACCAATACATCGGAGAAGCTTGTTTGAAGGGATGTAATTGTCCAGGAAAACATAAAGGTGAAAGACTATTTAATGATAGGAAAGTAAAACAGGACGTTGCAGGTGTTTCTCTCTCACACACACACACACACACACGCACACACACACAAGGATACTGGACTGGCCACAGAAGCCGTGGATGATGTACATGAGCCAGTCACGGTGCACAGTGTCCTTGATGCGCTCCAGGAGTTTGCCATTCCACACGTACTTGGCGTACGGCTCGTTTTGGAGGCCATGGACAACTGTGGCAGAACAAAAATAGTAACACAAAAGACCTCTGGATCAGTTTACATGGCCCGGATTAGCAGACCGGAATAATAGGCGATTTGACGGAACAGGACATTGCACTACAGCAAGACAAGCTAATTAGCTGAGAATATGTTGTTACCAAAGGGGCACTACAGCTAGTAGCTATATAGTACTTCAGATGTGCCAAAACCACAATAAATTTGCTTCATGCGAATTACCTTAGATGCGCAAAGAAAATAAATTGCACCTCAATATACACAGTAAGGGGGGAGAACAACCCACAATCTTATCAAGGAATATGTCAGGCTTGTGTTTGTGCAAATGTTCAACTGACCTTGCGTTGGCTGGCCCTCATCTTCAAAGATATCAAAGCTGTCCTGTTTGCTAGGAGTGAGTACTCTGTCCTCATTGGAAGTGGATGCTGGCTCCCACGGGCTTCGCAGCACGGTCAAATTGTACTGCAGAGAATGACTCAGGTCGTAGCTGTAACTAGGGAGTCAAAGTTCAAAGTTTCTTTTGGATTTGTATGTCACACCTTATTGAACATGAATTAAGAATCATCAGAATCAGAATCACAATTCCTTAATTTGTCTCACAACGAAGAACGAGAACGAAGTAAATTGTTGCCGCAAATGTGGACAGTGCAGATAAAAGGTAAAAGAAACATATTAAGTAAAGTGACAAGTGCACGTAATAAAATCACATCTAAAACCTTAAATGATACCATAAATATCATAAAGCATATCCTTTTGCAACCAAGTTTCAAAACTGGTGGAAAATTCTGCAACCACTAAAGTTAATTTCTACATGATTAGCATTTTTATTATATTCTCTGGTCCAGCTAAGAGAAAACTACTAGCTAATAGTTTTAACATATGCATCAACTAAGACACCCAGTTGAGAAAGCAAGGGTGACTAATCCAATAAAGGACAGTTGTATTTTTTCTATTTCAAGACTGTAATCATGTTCCTGCATATGTATGGCAAGTTTTTATCTCATTAGAATGCATATGTCAGAATAGAATTATAGGCCTCAGCCTCACAAGAGTTTGTACAATTATACTAACAGTAGAAAGACTTTGCAAACAATTTATTAATCTTTCTCACAGTAGCATTTTATCAATACAGTAGCCCGTTGTGGCTTAATGGCTGTAAACCCTGAAATTAAGGGGGTCTGAAAGACAGAAATACACAAACAAACTTCAGGTTGAGCAAGAGTCCACCCTTGTGTACCACTAGGAAAGCACAACTAGTTTTAAGACACAAGCACCCTTCGATTCTCGAAATGGGTCTGTGTCACTGACATAGTGTTTTTGATTTTGTTTTTGTTTGTGATACCTTTTGTTGATATGAATGTTGCTTACCTAAAGTAGAAGTTGCTTGACAGGTCCACATTCTGGAAGATTCGCACATATCTAGAAGAGAACATGCAAATGAGTAAAAAATAAACAGGCTGCGACCCCATAATATTTGCCTGCCAGACATGAATTAATCCTAAAAACAAATTAGTAAAAACGTAATAACAGTGCACATTCTACCAAATAAATTCAGTCAGTGAATGCAAATCAGGACTATCCATTGCTATTGCAGCGGTAGTGACACAGGACCACAAGTTAATGCTGCACTGTTGTCTGAGAGCAAGAAGGTGGTCGGTTGGAACCCGTCTTTCTGTGTGGAGCATGTTATCCCCATGTCTGTGTGGGTTTCCAATGGGTACTCAGGTTTCCTCCCACCATCATGTCTGGGATAATACTCCTATCGGAACTGGAGAAGGTGTGTGTCTGGAAAGTCTGTTGCAGTATGGTGGGTCTGACTCATATTGGCTGCCGTGGTATCACCTGGACTGATTGTGAGTGACAGCCGTCTGTGCGTACGTTTGCTGTATGCACTTTATTGGCGACCAATTTGTAACATGCTTTGAGTCCTGAGAAAAGCGTTAAAACTAACTACAATTATTTATTAGTCAATTTAATTTGTACCGATCAGAGTTTAGTGTTACAGCTAGATATCATGGACCTACTGACTATTGCAACCTAACAGCAGTCTAAAGGGGGTGTGGAGAAGGTGTGAATCTGTTCACTACGGGGAAGGTCAGAGCCACCTTCATAGATACTATATACACGCACATATGTGGCTGAGTGTGTCATGCTGGTGTGTTGGAAGGAATTTTACACTGCTGATCATTTAACTTTCAGAATCGAGAGAGAGAGAGAGAGAGAGAGAGAGAGAGAGAGAGAGAGAGAGAGAGAGA
>JAVQJS010095904.1:0-10020 GCA_036024795.1 Galaxias rostratus
GGGCGGGTGTGCGGGCGCGTGTGTGTGTGTGTGTGTGTGTGTGTGTGTGTGTGTGTGTGTGTGTGTGTGTGTGTGTGTGTGTGTGTGTGTGTGTGTGTGTGTGTGTGTGTGTGTGTGTATGTGTGCGTGCGTGTGCGTACGTTAAAACTGTTTCCCTTTGTCTCCGCGGCGGGGCAGATCTTCCTGTACGACTGCACGGAGGTGTCCCCCTTCTCGCTGCTGTTCTTCGGGGGAGACATCTCCATCCAGACGGACGAGGGCCAGGAGACGGTGGCCGTGGACCAATGGATCGTCTTCTCCTCGCCGGCGCGCATCGCCCACCTCGTCAAGGTGGGCTTCCTCCGCACGCACATCGCACGCGGCCACGTGCACAGTCCTTAAACGATTACAGTGACTCATGTGTTTTCATCCGTTAACTCGTGTCAACTGGCTCCACAGAGTCTGAAGAGAGAGCTGGACTCTCTGCTGGAGGAGAAGATCCGCAGCCCGGCGCCCGTGGACTGGAGCGACCGCCAGTCCAAGGACTGCGCCGTGATCACGGCCATCATCGACCTCATCACCACCCAGGAGAAGCCCGGCCGGGGCGGCGCCCGGGGGGGCCCCGGGGGGCCGAGGTGGGAGCCCGCTGCCAGGGCCACGGCGCCACGCCGCTTCTTCCTGGACGAGGACGACGACGATTAGCGGCCGTCC
Source organism: Galaxias rostratus (assembly GCA_036024795.1). NCBI lineage: Eukaryota > Metazoa > Chordata > Actinopteri > Galaxiiformes > Galaxiidae > Galaxias > Galaxias rostratus. Next base: position 691 of record JAVQJS010095904.1, read on the forward strand.
GCGCTCCTCCAGACGTAGACGCAGGGTGGAGGGTGGGGGTTAGCGGGGGGCGTTGCTCGGGGTGGAACGCGTGTCCGTCTGCCACCGTGAGACGAGATGTCGCTCAACACTCAGAGAGACGAGATGTCGCTCAACACTCAGAGACTCATGGAACGGACACGCACTTCTTTGGTTGTTCAAGGGAGGTGACAGTGAAACACGGTCACCTGAAACTGAAACGGCGATCCTCTTGAACTCAAGAATTGTTTAAGTCTAAAAAAATTTTTATGTATACAGCTACTAAGTAAACCTTTAGATAATGATTTGTCCGGAAGAACACACACACACACCCACAGAGGTGCTGTTCTGAAGCCCGGCTGCTTGATTTCTGGACTGGCGTCGGATATGAAGGTAGCCATGGCATTGCCATTCGTTATATCATTAGTGGACTAGAAAATACAGAGCAACTGAATTCTGAGAACCTGCCTGCAATCCTCGAGCCCTTCTTTAGTATGTGTTGGGACAGAACAAGCCACGCTTTAAAAAATATCAATGAACACGGAAAGGAGAATTGCCTGTCCTAAGGCTGCACTATGTCGTCAAGACGCTAATTCGCCATTTCCGTCAAGGATTAAGTGATAATAAAGAGCGTACGGAAAGAAATCACTAGCCCGGTAGAAGAGAGTAACGGGGAGGGCGGTGCTTTCTTCCTCATGCAGGCTGACAAAGGAAAACCGTACTTGTCATGGCTATCAAACCCGGTCAAGCATCCTGGCCTCAGGACTAATTGGCCTCCTTGTATCTCCCAGTAGTCACACTCCCTTATTTCCCTGGTTTCATCACGGAACACTTCCTAGAAACGAACCCGAGGAGCTCGTGCCGAGGTAATTGGACGATTTGTCCTTTTTTGAAAGAGGTACGTGAGCAGCTCGTCGTCGAGGAAGGACGAATGTAAGCGTGGCGCCGCATGTAACGCCGTCGTCGACCGGGCTCCTGCCTAGGCCTGCTGTCAGACATGTAAACGGAGTTACAGTAATGTCATGGCCCTCCTTAAGTATTATGACTCACCCATCTGTTCAGGATCCAAGTCGAGGTTCAGGAGAGGTGGCTATAGCTACAACTGGCTCCCTAAATATCCCTGGGAAGTGTGTGTGTGTGTGTGTGTGTGTGTGTGTGTGTGTGTGTTTTCCCCTTTCTTCTTTGTTACCTGATCTTAGTTATGTCACATATTAAATAAATTATTCAAAAGCAATCTATCATTTCACTTTTTATTATCAAAGTAGCACATGGTGAACCCTTGGGCCATCAGTCCAGGTTTAAGGAAACATACCTTGCATGCTTATCGAGTTACAAACCTGTATTTGAAAGGGGCTTGCTTATACACAGTTCAAAGTAGAGGACGTCCTTTTTGGTTCCTATGTACACGTGAGCGTATTAACAATTCGTTTTATGGCGTGCGTCGTTACGTTCATTTTCCCTGAGTGCATTATGCAAAGCCTCGTTACATTTGGCTAAGGGGAGCACCTGTGCTGCTCCACTGTCCCCTGTTCCTTTGGCCAGGCAGCGGGGTTGGCCCGACCCACAGGCGCGTAGCAGGATCACTGGCGGTCTCTGCCAGTGTTACACTTCAGAGATGAGTCACAGCGGACAATCGCGTTAAAGCCCAGCCCAAGCTGCCTCTGCCTTTTTCACATCTCTGCGTCTCACACACACACACACACGCACATGCACGCACGGACAGACACGAGGATTTATAGGGACTCGCGCACATCAGCATCACATTATTTGATTCTGGCCTCATCTGGCCTGCGTCACCGCCGCAAATCACAAGGCGGTTATATTTATCCGCCCGCCTGCGACGTCACCGCCGGCCCGTTCCAGCGCCCGTCCGTCACCGCGGGTCGCCCTCCTCAGACGGCCGCGATGACGAACGTCTGGCCGACGTCTGGAGGCCGTCTCCCGAGGTCCACAGGTGACGCCGCCGGCACACGGCCCGCTCTCCACGACGCAGGACGTTTGAAAGCTCGTTCTGAAGGGCTGGGCTCGCCTGTGAAGGGACGTGGGCGCGGGGAAAGCGGCCCCCTCCTTAGGTTTGACGGCCAGCGGTGTTTTTGAGGGTTGGCATGAAGGGTGTGTGGAGGAAATGGGTCCGCAGGGCCCCTTTAAAATCGGGGGGTCTTCTCCTGTTGCCCTTGGACACACCTAGACCTCCTCCGTGGTGCTGCATATTCTACCCCCCCCCCCCCCCCCTTTCACTTTCTCCATCGACATAAACACCCCACAACACAATCTGACACTTGCCAAAAAACGTCATTCGCATTATATACTCAAAATATGTCATTTGTCATGATGGGCAAGTCAAGTCATCCGTGGTGGTTGCATCAGATCAGGGTATCCGTGTGTCACTGTCGGCCATGGGTCGAACTCAGTTTCCCAGGGAGCAGCTGCTCTACCAAACAGCCGTCCTAGAATAACAAAGCACACGTCTGGCACTGCCTTCGGCGATTCCATGCCCTGGTCTCCAATCGCTTATGTTGTCATATTGTCCTTTCGATGGCCACTCTTGTCCTTTGAAAACAAAGAGTCTGGTCGTGTTCGCTATAGATTTTTTTTATAAAGAAAAAGGCATTCGTGACCATTCATCATCGGAACTAGAGGTCAACAAATAGTCACCAACATACACAGTTCATTCCATGCCTAGTCACATGGCTGGACAGAAGGACTGGCAGAGTTCAATATGTGCCCAACAATGGACAGCTAATTCATTTGTCAACAAGGAAGACGGGCCACTGCTGATGTTTGCGGCCATTACTGTTGGTCCAAGAGGCTTGGCTGCTTGTCATTGGTGCTAATCGAAAGCTAATAAAGCTCTTATTAATGTACATGGCAGGAGACGGCTCATTGTGGTGGGAAAGGGGCGGGGTCTGGTAACCCAGCTCACACATTGGTCTCTAAACCTTGGAGGCGGTCCATTCTCTGCATATTCCGTTCGATGGTGGCCTGGCACGTGATTGGCTTAGCACATTCAGAGAGGAACCATCCTCTCTCTCCATCCCGCAGTCGCTCCCCTTCATACCAGCCTGACAGGAGAAAAATAGTCTATAAGGACTCACATACACACATACTTGCACACAGTGGTCTGGCACATTAAACAAGAAAGAATAATTTATTTGTGTGTGAGTGCATGCACGTGCACAGCATGCTTTCTCAAATAACAAAGTCTTGCTGTTTGATGATGTATTCCGTTTGTTCTATCGTGCACTTTACACTTGAAAGAATATTGCTCTGGATGCAAAGAGCACAATGCCCTTTGGCCTCCTTTGGGACCGTGTGTGTGTGTATGTGTGTGCGGTGTGAGAGAGTATGTGAGTGTGCACTAATGTTTGCGCCATCGAACAGGTACCAGATCAATACAGAGGCTTCACAGCAGTCCCCATGGTGAATACTCGTTAAGGGCCAAACAAAGGAGGGAAGAGGAGGCCAGGGGAATAGGCCCTCAAGGACGAGGAGCCGCTGCCCATAGAGACCGAGAGAGGGTGTGCGAGGAAAGACGGGGAAGCAATGTGTCACAGAAACAAAGAGGGGGAACACATTGAGAGAGAGAGAGAGAGAGAGAGAGAGAGAGAGAGGGGGGACACCAATGGTTTACGTACCGTCCTCCACGCTCTGTGACACCAGCACCACGTCAGCCACCTGCAGGGACAGCTCGTCAGGCTGCTTGGCTGTGTAGGTCCTGGTCACCTCAACCTGCATGGCGTCTGGAAACACAACCCAAACCACACACTGTGAACGGACCGTGGCACCTCAGGAGCACACCTGTGACTCTGACACGGCGTTGGCATGCCTAGCTGAAGCTCATCCAGCCAGGAAACGGTGTGCCGAGTGGTATAAATGCGGTTTAGGAACGGAACATTGTAAATGTCCTACTTAGTGGCCACTAGGTGGTGCTGTAAGACCAAATGGGAGCAGAACTCACTTGTTCTGTCCTGGTTCTTCTTGGCGCTGCTGTTCTGGCCCAGGGCGCTGATCCAGCGGGCACGCTCATTCCTACACAGACACAGGAAAACACACTTCAATTTCACATAAGCAGTAGTCAATTTAACACATTGAAAAACCCTTTAAAAAAGTGCTAAATGATATTCCTCTTTTCCAGTTTTTTTGTGCCGTTTTTACCTTTTACTTGTATTTAATCTAATGAATTTCACTTTGAACTGCTGGAAAATATAGTCCCAGTGTGAGCAGCGTTCAAGCAGCACAAGACTCTGGGACACATCCAGAAGGTATTTTATAGAGAAAAGATAAAGAGCACCTCAGGAGTTTTATATTTCCCCCAGAGAGTAGAACAAATGGATATTCTACTAAGCCTTTGAGCCCGAGATCCCAACCCCTCCCCCCTTCCCCACCTCTCCATACCTTCCTCTCCCCATCTATCCATTCTCTGTGGGCGAACAGAGGTGTTTTTGTATCGAGACGCAAAGGGGACAAAGGGGGGGGGTTCTCAGAAAAGAACAGACCTGCTTTGCTGGGCTCGGGCTTTCTCATAAACGGGTGTGTCGGCGCGCGAGAAAACGGGTGAGGTCAGGTTTCCAGGTAACCCTATCTGCACCGTCACCTGTCCACAGCTCAGAGAGCAGCCGAATGGAGAGCCAGACAAGAGGGCTAAAATGTGATCAGAAGGAGGGGGGGGGGGGCGGGGGGGGGACTCGGAAGGGGTAATGTGGTCAGTGACTCAGCACCTCTCCCGATACAAACACACAAACGCGTTTGTTCAGAGGTTCTCTTTGGACTTTGGGGTCACAACGGGCCTGCTGAGTGAGTCATCCCTCCCTGCTCCGGATCCCTCCCGACCTCGTGTCCCTCCGTTTCCCAGCACGTTCCCAGGATCAGCCTGGAAACACTAGTTACTCGAGGATGGCTGCTTGACCATGTCTACTCGGTCGTAACGCCATAAAGCCACGCTACATGTTCCACTGGAGTTGGGAAAGCACATAACGTGTGTCAATCATAAACATTAGCGGCAGCGATGTTGCTGGTTGTTCTTGGCCATTGCCGGTCCGCTCTGTAGGGGTAACTATCTTGGTTTGACTCTTTAGTGGGCTAAATGAGACTTGGGTCAGGCTTCTGGGTTCAGGGAATTGACTGTGACACACTTTTGACACGCGGTAGCGATGCGTCACTCTAGACCGGCCTCCAAGGTCACATGCGTTCTGCGAGTCTTGTAATCACAGAGCTACACAGGAACACAGGCCCAGACACGTACCTTATGACTGGCACAGGAGTTTGAATCCTTTTCCCTTAAAAGGCAGTAAAATCGACAGTGTGTGTCAATGACCCTGAAGGGAAATGGCACACCAGAGAAGAGTCTGTGTGCGTCTGCTGTATTCCTATTCATACAACTATAGAACAGAAAGAATGTGGGCAGACTGACGTGGGAAACACAGTTGTTTGTTACTGAGATTAACAGCTGTAGGCTGCACCCCCGCCACACACACACACACACACACAGACACACACACACACAACAGGTAGTATATTCCCACGGTTTAACCCACCAGCTGAGATAGTTTACATTCAAACGACGCATACCCTGGTCGCCTCACCATTCCACACGGACACGCTGCTGTTGCAACAGACTGGCACGCACATATGTGTGTGTGTGTGTGAGAGACTTTTGGTGGTGGTCGGTGGAGGCGCATACCAAAGCGGCTCAGGTCAAAACAGCCCTGAGCTGTCTGTGTGTGTGTGTGTGTGTGTGTGTGTGGCAGATGGCGACCCCCTGATCCCATGTGCTTGAACTTAGCCCGCGTGCAGCATCGGGCCGTGGAGGGCCGTAAGCCTCCCCTTTCTGTCTCTCTACACGGCAGCACAGCTCCTTGGTGAGTCGCAGCCGGTCCACCACCTTCCCCAGAGGACCACAGGAGGCCTGGTTCCCCACTGTCTGTACGGGCCATGGTGGTTCTCAGGCAGAGACAGAGGGGAGGGGGGCCGGGGGGGTCGTTTCGTTCCTACGCCCGTCATCTTTCTCTCTCACCGCCATCTCTGAATGACTTTCTTTTCACTTTCATCCCCCTCCTCTCCTCCCCTCCACTTTTTTGTCGTTCCCTCGCTTACCAGTTCCTCGTTCACCCCTGCCACAGCCCAGGAAAGGTATTCTGGTGGAATTCCCACTTCGGGGAGAAAAACAATCCAACTCTCAATGCCTTATCCCTAGACTGCTGGCCAGGGGAAAGCCGACAGAATTCCAGAGAGAAACCTGATTCCCGTAAACCAGTCTGCTTCTCTTTTATTAAAAATGAAATGCGGTTTGACTCTCCGTGGCCAAAGTCTACAACAACAGGCCTGGTTCCTCCCCTGGTCCCGGCTGGGTGTTGAACCGCCTGTCTTTTCTCTGTCAGACTAGCACATCAGCTGTTGTTTGGCTCCAGACGTCTCTGTGCTCTCTGCGCGTATGCACACACACGCACACGCGCACATGCATACGCACATACACACACACACACAGAGAAAGAGAGAACCGCCTTTTCGGGGCCATCTTCTGACTCACAACACTGGCTGGGACACAGGGGTCGTGGAGGAGGCAGAAGGACGGACAAAGTCCTCCCTCACACACAAAGGAGCGACACAAACACAGACAGAGTGGAAGGAAGCGCAAACGTCACCGCAACAGACAGACAGACGTCTGACAGGGCCGCTGTTGTCCCTACTCTCCAGCTGTCCGTCTGTCTGTTGTACTTCCTGCCCCCCCCCAACATGTCACTATTATCCTCCGGGTCAGCCCACTGATAGGAATACGTTCACGACCCTGACACACACACACACACACACACACACACCACATATTGCCTTGTTAGGGATCAGGGGTAGAGAGGTCCTTGGATGGAGCCAGGCTGCTGAGAAGCTGATGGCCCAACAGAGCGCAGTGTTTGCCAAATCTGCAAACCTTTTTGTTGCCTTGTTAAAAGAAGACGGACAAAACAGAGGGATGGGCCAGAGCGGTGTCACTTCCATTGGCAATGTTTTGGTGGATCAGTGATATCGGAAAGAACGGAAAGGGGGGAAAGAGGAAGTTGTTCCTGAAGCCATTATTAAGAAAGGCGCTGCACGACTACAGCATAAAAGACGAAGGGGCAGGGATTGGGTTGAGCGAGGGGCACGGGAAGGGGGAACGGATTGGGAGGGAACAACGTGCTGCTGCTAGGCGACCGCCGTAACAATGCCTAGCAACCACTCTAGCCGTTGGATGGTGGCCAGGGTTACTCTCGTCAGCTCCCTCAGTTGGACAGTGAGTGGGTGCACCCACACACAGAAGCACGCAGCCCACACATTACATCCCGACGGGGGCCCTGCTCTGTCTGAGGGGGAATGTGGGGGCTTTCCCTGAGGACACACACACACAAAGCATAGAATGGGGGGTCTAAAAAGAGAGTGTGTGAATGTGCCTCTATGGGGCAAAGAGAGCAATTTGGGATCCTCAAGGCCAGTGCCTTCACAGGCTTAGATGGGAGACACACACACACACACACACCATTAGAGTACATCTCCCGCTGCACCAAATCAGTCCTCTCCCAGACAATATGGCCGACTAACGAGATCAGTCAGCACGGCGTACAACCATGAACTCTGTGTCCAATGTCCAATTCAAAGTGAGAGAGTGGGCCAACGAGGAAGTACGGAGACCTGGAAGGTGTGCTTTGGCAGGCCGGAGAGCTAGATACCATGGTTAAAGAAGTGAAAGTAAAATGGCCAGCTCTACGGTCCCACGCAGGAATGAGGAGGAACAGGACACTCGTGAAATACAAAGGAAACATGACGCCGGAACAGCCAACTTATGTGTGTGTGTGTGTGTGTATGTGTGCCTCCTATTCCATTCATTTACAGAGGCTCAGTAAAACCAACACACCATGTATATCAGTGCTTAGTAGAGGACTTTGTTTGTATGACCTTTATCTTCTGGGAGTGCAGCCCTGCTCACTGTGGCCTGTGTGAAGGGAAACTCTCTGAAATAAAGTTTGATGCGGTAAAATGGCAAGGCCACATCTCACGGCCCACATGAGAGGAAATCACTTCGAATGGTCTAGACTGCATTTTTTTTTTTTTAAACCTGCACAGCCATAATTCAAGGTTTTCACCATCGAATATCTTAATTAATCAGCTCTGCTGATTTCAAGGTCGGCTGAGTAGATAATAATTAAATGTTTGAGAAAGAATTCCGTGAAGTTTTTGCCCTGGCTGTGTGTGTGTGTGTGTGTGTGTGGGCGTGTATGTGTGCCGGTGTGTATGTGTGCTAGATAGAGAGAGAAATAGAGAGAGAGATGGGTATGTTGAGGCCCACTGAGGTAAATAAGAGACTTTCCAACAGTACAGAGGGACAAGCCGACAGAGGGACTCTTTTATCTGACTTTCTCGATCGATGGTTTAAAGGAAGCTGGGCTAGAACATTTTGAATGTAAATTAGAGGGCTGCAGTTCTTGTGTGTGCGTTTTTGCCCACTGTTTTTTTTTGTTGCATGAAGGGTTGCGTGTCAATGCTGCCACCACTTCCTCCCACCCAACACTGCGGGGAAGCTACGCCGTCGCCACCCAAACACACTCACATCAGCTCCGCGCCCAGGACCATGGCCACCTTCTCCCCCGAGTGGTTGCTGCGGAAACGCAGGGCGAAGAGCTGGGCGGCGCCGGCCTGGCGTGACGAGAGCATGCCGGCGGTGGCTCTGACGGGCGACAGGCTGACGTCCTCGGCCTGCTGGGGCCCCACCCAGATCTGGTCCCTCAGGGCGTAGTCGATCACCGTGTAGCTCTCCTCGCTGGGGGCAGGGAAGAGAGAGGGAGAGAAAAAGAAAGAGAAAGAGATGAGTGGGGAGGCAGACTTCCCTGGTACGGGGGCCGTCACAGACAGTCGCTTACGTATTAGATTAGATTCAACTTTATTGTCACTGTACAGAGTACACGTACTGAGACAACAATATGCTGTATTGTTTCATCCCTGGAGTTTGAGTGGGATGAGTCTACAGCGACAGACCACTTGAGGTCTGGACGGGCCTTGGACGGCTGATAATGTTCAGAGGGGGAGGGCACACAACACGGTGAAGGTAGCAGGGAGTCTTTAGTGGAGACGGACACTGGGTCTACGCCCTGTTAGGTAACACCACATGTTCTGGCCACTCCGCGCATGCCTACAGTTCCCATGAGCACCTGGGCCCCATTATGGAGTCTCTCTGTCTGACAGTCTTGTAGACCGGAACACCTGGGAGTACTTTGGATACTCTCGAGGGTCCACTGCTTCTCGGTACCAGTGTTTGCTCCAGTGTGTGTGTGTGTGTGTGTGTGTGTGTGTGTGTGTGTGTGTGTGTGT
>JAVQJS010095911.1:0-14927 GCA_036024795.1 Galaxias rostratus
ACAAGGGGCTGGACAAACGAAGGGGGGGTGGGTTTGACTCCCCCGCCCCCCCCCCCGTATCCGTGTTCCATACAGAAATAGAACAAGTAGACAGGACACCTGCAAATCTTCCATAATGGTCTGGGATGTCTAGCAACAAGGCCGCCCGTTTTTTGAGCTTACTGTAGGATAGGACATTAATCCTAACAAAAAATCTAGGGCTAGCTCTGCTTTCAAGATTCTTATTCTTCTCCTTCCTGTGCAGGTCTCCTGGCGGGGCTTCCTGTTCCTGGCTGGCCTCTACGTCTCCTCTCTGGCCTCCTGCATGGGTGGCCTCTACGGAGCCCCAAGGATCCTGCAGTGCATTGCCCAAGAGAGAGTCATCCCAGCCCTGGCCTTCCTGGCGCAAGGAGTGGGTGCTGGGGGGACATATAAGGAAGGGGAGAGAGTGATTTTGGATCAAATAATCAGGATGAGAAGAGTAGGGATCCTGAGAAATCCTATGTAGATCGAAGTGACCAGATTGAAATAAAGTGAAAGTCCCCCTCATAATTCTCAAACGTTCACACATACACTCTCAGTGTCGAGAACGAATCTGTGAGGCTTCGCTTTCATCAAATAGTTTATTTCACCAGTGCAGGAAAGAGTACAAAGGGTCTGAAGTGAAGTTCACAAAGCCTCACAAAGTATCCCACGCTAGGTAGGATGGCAAAACAATGTGTGTGGTGGAGATAGGGCCAAGGGGGTGTGGTGGGTGGAGTCCTGCCTGCTGCTGTTGCCTAATTATAGAGTAGCCACTCTGGCTCACTCCATTAGGCTGTAAGGAGGGAGCAGGTTGCCATAAAGAGAGGCTCGTGGCTGACTAAATGCTGCTGCACGCCCCCACTCTGACTCCCTCAAACCCCCTTAGCTCAGGCCCACCACCCCCTCTCCCCGTTTCCTTCATGTGAGTGTCCATGCTGTGTGTGTGCCTGTGTGCTTGAATTTTGTGTGCGTGCGTGTGTGAGTGTGTGTGTGTTTATGTCTGTTTCTGTGTGTTTGTACCGCCTGACCTCACTCTGTGGGCTGGAGGGAGGCCCTCAACATCTTGCCCCCAAATCAAAGCCTCAGAACAAACGCAGGAAGGGAGCAGGGCAGGGCCAAGCCTGGCTGAGCTGGAACCCTGCCAGTCTGTGTGGAGCTCTACCTCAGCCAAGCTTCACTGGAGCAACGCTAGAAGAGGCTAGCTGTGTAGTGTGTGCTGTTAAAAGAGCAAGCCAAAGTTCACTGTCATTTGCCTCTTTCCTGTGTTACTTCATGTTGTCTTTCATATCTCTCCCCCCGCCGCTCTGGACCTACCTTTTGTTGTTTTCTTTCCGTTCAGAGAGAGGATGCATTGGATGTCTCCCTCACTCTCACCCCCCCACTCCTCCCATTTTCTCTCTCACAGCGAGGTCCCAATAACACCCCAATAGTGGCCATCTGCCTGACCAGCCTCCTGACCATGGCCTTTATCTTCATTGGTAAGCTCAACGTGCTGGCCCCCATCGTCACCATCAACTTCATGGTGACCTACGGCGCCATCGACTACTCCTACTTCAGCCTGGCCATGGCCTACGACCTGCAGAGCGCCACGGAGAGCCGGACGCTCCTCCGCACCCCCCGGATCAAGACGAGCAGAGCGCGCCCCACCAGGCCCAGCCTCAGGCCTCTCATCAAGGACAGCGAGCCCGGGGAGGAAAGGCACGGGGACAGATCAGGGACCCTGCTGGAGTTCGCCAAAGACATGACGCGGATGTTTCCACTGGTTACAGACGGAGAGCGGCAGGCGGAGGATGACAAGGCCTTGTGTAGGGAGGAAGCGGACAGGGACCCCAATAAGAGGAGGTCTTCCAAAGCCCCAGCCAAGCAGACACTGATTGACAGCTTTGGTGCCGACCTCAACTGCAACACGTTAACGCCTGAGAGGAGCCCAGTGACCCAAGAGCCAGTAATGGATCTTCCAGCACTGTCAGGAGAGGCCGAGTATCAGCCTCAGGAAGGAGACTGGGACCTGGGGCTTGGCTCTAGAGAGGAGAGGCTTGACAGGTGTTTGAATGGAGGAAGTGGACTGGATCAGTCAACTCAGATGGACAGCATCAGTTCAGGTGAGACAGTTTAATCCTAAAATACATGAAATATAGAAAGAAAAAAACCTCTAGAAACCTTTCAATAGAATTAAAAACACAGGGTAACACATGAACTCTCTAAATGGCCATTTCTAATCATTTTCAAATTGCTTTGTAACAGCTTATTATCCTGGCCTTCCAGGTGCTGAAAGTGATCCAGAACAGTTGGGCACAGGAATCAAACCAATACGCAATTCAGTCTATAGCAACTTATGCAACCGCTGGGTATCTTTCGTTGGCGTACGTTACCCAGTCATCCCATTTACCTTTTAAGCACTGATTTACTTACTGTTTTACAATAGCATTCTGCTGTTTACTTATCCTTATTATTTTATAAAAAATACACATTCTCGTGATAACTGCACTAAATGTGTGCTACCACCTTATACATATATTTCCCAGGCGATGAGTTCTTTCCTCATCATGTTTGTCATTGACTGGATCTATGCATTGATAAACATGGGAGTGGTTGTGCTGCTTCTCCTCTACATTGGGCAGACGAGCCCAGGCCTTCCACCAGGTAACTGTTCACCAGCTACCATCAATCATAAACAGTCTATTGAACCATGGCCGAATTATTACATTAAAGGGAACTACCCCTTACATGTACAATGCCACGATCACAATGGAGCAGGTTTACATTTGTAATAGAGGATTGTGTTCTTTTTTTCTTTTCTTTTTTACAAACAGGGGCTGCATATCGCTTTTCATTATGTAAATGGTTCAAGTCTACGGTGTGCAATATTGGCAGGTATGTGAGTGTGTGTGTGTGTGTGTGTGTGTGTGTGGTAGTGGGTGCCACCCTAATGCAAAAAAGGTTTGTTGGCTATGTTGGTGATGAATTCATTACAATGCATACAAGGTTAATGTACAGTGCATCCAGAACGTATTCACATTGTTTCACTTTATCCCCATTTTGTTATGTTAAGGCCCTATTTCAAAATATATAAAAAATATATGAAGTATTACATATATTTTTACATTAATTATTAAATATATTTTTCCTCCAAATTTAACACACGATAGATACACTTTAAAGACAACATAAAAAATGTGTGGGTGATTTGCAGATGTATTAAAACTAAATAACTAACACATCCCATGTACAGAAGTATTCACAGCCTTTGCCATTATGCGCTAAATTGAGTTCAAGTTCATCCTGTTTCCACACCTGATCCTAGAGATGTTTCTATATAGTGAAGTGGTGAAATCAATTGATTAAATATGATTGGAAAACTACCCAATTCAGAAGGTGTGCTAGATAAGAATGAGTGAATTCAGTGTTTTTTTCTGTGATTACATTTTATTGTATTTTATTCATTTATCATCTGAACCTCACTATTTATGTGTTCCAGGAGTCATCCTGCTTCCATGGACCAGATGATTTTGACATCACCTCCATTCGGTATCGGAATGGAAACAAAACAGCTAACGGAAGACAACAATGACTTTGCCTCTCGTGAACGCTACCATCAGTCGTCCATCTTCCGTGTGAACTCAATGGGCCAGGCTGAACTGAAGTGAAGTGACTGGTTTAGGTGGATGGTGGAGATTACTGTTACTGACAGCTGTCTTTCTTCATACGATCTCATTTAGAATCAGTGTGTCTATAATGGGGCATTAAGATATTTTTTTTTGCTCAAGGGTTGAATTTTATAGGAACGGTATTCTGAATCTTGTTACACACAGTTGGTAAAGGACGCCAATTGAGTAGGGAGAATTGTTTGTTCCCAAATGTAGGTATAGCAATAAAGGTTGTCCCAGACATCTTAGCTATATATTATAAACATTCAATTGTGCAAAGTAAAAGATCAATTGTCACTCCTCTGCTAATTACCATAACTGCCAACCACATGTACGGATGATCAGAATATCCATGATGAGGAATAAAATAGTGCAGACCAAACATTGCTAAAGAAAAATTAGGGTGTATTTTAGGACTCCTTATTTCCACAGAAATACAATCATACACACACACAAAAAAGAGACCCCAGAAGTTAGTAATTTTGTTAAGTACATTGATATATATATTATATATTAGAATAGAATATATATATATAATCTCCATCTCCCATTTTGTGCAGCCTACTAAATGTATTGTCTGTATCAATTGTGTAAATAAATAGTTTGGTATGGATAAGAAATGACCCATTAATACCACAAAGTTCCTCTTGCGTAGAAAAAGAGCTTCTCTGGAATTGATTTCAAATCGTTCATAAAAGTTTTTCTTTTCTTGCATAAGAAGCTGCCCAGGCTTCCCCTTGCCGAATAGGGTGGAAACTCTCCATCGCTGTGTGGGAGGAGCCGGGCGCCTCGGATGTGATAACAAGCTTCTGTTTCAACTTCATTTGCAGAGCTCCTACACGTATTACCCGCCATCGCACGCAATGGATGTAAAGGGGCTTTGAGAAAATTTGAAACCAGATAGTACTAACTAAAGTTAAAGTTCGCTTCAGATGGTGTCCACGGCCTACCTACCGGTCGTTTTTTGGAACAGATTCTCGACCGTTTTCAGGTCTTGACCATGGAATCTTGTTTTTTTAATAACGTATACTTGTTGGTAATATTTTTGGCAATCCCGAGTCTCTTAGATGCATGGATTTACAACCCAAGCACTGAGGGGACAGTAGTCACCGGAGGTTACTTTTCTACTGGGACAATCGATCCCGAAGAAAGAATTGGGGTGGCAAAGAAAATGTTGCATGCAAAATCAACCTCAGGCTTCAAGGAAACAATTTATCCAACTGGAAAAGACCTCTTTCAAACTCAAAGGGATAAAACCCAGTATTTGACAGTAAGAAAGTTAGGTAAGGTTTAAATACTAACCAACCATTGATACTTCATTCGGATGGTTTTAAGTAGTGTTGTCTATCGCATAATCCATGCAGTTTGATCTATTTAAGGGAAGCTATTGCCAAGTGAATTCATTGTTTGTTAATTTATTTTTACAATGAAAGCTGAATAGAGCATTTTTTTTCCCTGCAAGTTTGCCATCTTTGCGTACTTGATCATCAATTTATCAGTGTAACTACAATAGAATATGACAGCGTGTATTCTGTAACTTGCTGGTGAACTGGATCAATCCTAAAAAAATCGAAGTTTATAAATAGAGACCAGCAGAATAAATTAAAAAAGCATTACATGTAAAACATTTTTGAAATATGTGTTCCATTAAATACAATTTACCGTGTGAATTTTAATTATTCACTTTATTTATCGTTTACATTATTTCCGTCTGTGGAGACAGGTGGCATGCCAGTGCATTGAAGGTCTTCTTGATGTATTCTAGGCAACATGCAGGTTGGAATGCTTCCTTTAAGTGTTCTCATGCCGTTACATTTCAGCCTCCCAGCCTGTTACCATGGGCTGCCTGTCTAAAGGCTTGGTCTTAATTGTGGCCCTTTCATCTTCACAAAATGAATGTCCAATTACAATTAGTTTTAACCACCGACTGGTCTCCAAATCTCTCCATCTCATTCAAACGCCTTTGATCGAATCTACCATGTTATAGAATTCCCTTTCATAATGTGTGTATTGTTGTGCTTCTGTGGACTGGAGAGTACCAACAGTATCATGGTAAGCTGTAATATTGAAGCTAATTGTGCATTCTACCGCTTATATGTGCGAGCAGCAGCATATGTCAATGACATCTACTATTTAAAAGATTCTTGTAAAATGTCATTGTTTAAGGTCCTAGATTGTAAATGAATGAATGAATTTATTTTAGCATGCCATCATTAACACATTCATCATACCACTGAATCATCCACTGCCATTGGTAAAACTGAAATGACGAACAAGTTGGGAAAGGAAGAACAAACCTATGTATAACCGTGATATTGTGAGACACTTATATTGAGAGTAGATTCACTGGAATAGTTGTTTAGCTCGCCTAACAGCTTGTCCCAGTCTGTGTTTGATGCCAGTTTTAGGGCAGGCAGGTTGGCAAGAAAAACGAATGAAACAGCCGAAAGAGAGCACAAGCATGTAGAGAAAGAGAGAGAGAGACGAGAAAGTCAGAAACTGAGAATAAGACAGAGGGCAATGCAATCACAGTGCATATGTAGATGAATATCAATAAAGATAACATGGGGGAGCAATACTGAAAAAGGGAGGCAGCAAGTCTGTGTCCTCTGTGAGCCAACCCTATCCTTTGATGAGTCAGTCTGCTTTGTGCAGCTCCGTGGTTAACAGGCTTTACTTTGGACCTGTTGCCCAGCTTAGAAGCTCTTCCATTGGCAGGTGTGGTCCACCCAGCCCACCAGTAGTAGCCCCAGTAGAGCTGGGTGGGTGGTGGGCAAGCCAGCATCTCTCCTGCATGCAATCCTCCCTGGCCAGCCTGAGGTGTTTAAATGGGAACACAAAGAGAGAGCTTGTCTGCAGATGTCAGTGGCAGAGACCACAACTGTCCCTGGGATCACATTTGATGTAAGACATTATTCTTTGTCATTACAACATCAAAAGGCTAGCCTAGATGGGGTCAGACTCAAGTCTTTCCCTATGAGGCTTAATAAAATCAAGATGCCTGATAGCAGGCCTCGGGCTCTGGCAGCCGTCCTCCACCACACCCTGGCCTTGGACTGGACCGGCTGGTCTGGCTCGGCCCCGGTCCACATTACTCCCGGCTAATGTAGCGTTAGATGTGGGGTTACGTGGTGTCTATAAACATAAACAATGTCTTGTCAAATCGTTTGCCTCGGGAGGTAAATGTTTTCTGTTGGAGTAGGCATACAGTGGAATTATGATTTCCAATACTAAATTATTCTAAATGTGTTGAACGTGACTTACATTTGGGGAATGGGCATTTTCATTTAGAGGGATGGTTTCCAATGTAATTTGTGCGACTGTCTGTTTAATTAATGAGTCTAAAATGTATAGAGAGCGCTGTCATTGAACCATTGTGCACACTGTCTCCGTTAGGCAGATCCCAGTATCCCTGCCCTGTGAGTTTTACCAGAGGCTTGTGCTCGCTCAGCTTTAGGAAGGAAACGGGCAGATTCCCAAGGGAAACCGTCACGTCCATATTTAGGAACTCTGGCTTTTGTTAGGGTAGACAGGCGGGGATCCCAATTGTTTTCCACCGAAATCATTGTATCCGCAGCAACAGCAATCAACTTCTGACAGAGTATGTATCTTCCCTCTCTGCCCTTGACTAGTCCATAAAACCTTGTCTGTAAAAAACAGATTGGGGCTGTAGGGTACCCCCTAGTGGTGTGACACTCACACTGCTCAATGATGGTGTGTATCACAATCACTTTTTGAGTATGAGCCTTACCTGATAAAAAGGTTATAATGTATAATTCTAATGGGTATAATATAATTTCAAAATCTAAGTTGTGATGTTCTCTCTAGTTATAGAACATAAAGCAACCGTTTACTGATTTTTTTCCCAATGCTTTTATTTCACATAGCCACTGAACATGGTTCCCATATCTCCACGGAAACCAGCTGGACAGTGCCTCTCAGTCCTGCCCCTCGAGCCACTACAGAGTACCCCAGCCAATGGGAAGACCCACCAGCACCGGCCCATCTTCTTGACACATTCGCTGGCCTATCAGAGGAACCCAGGCCCGTGACGGAGGAGGCCATGCTCGCTAGAGACAGCCCTCATGGTTGGCTCAGGCTGGGAGACGCCGCGGACATGTACACTGACAGACATGAAGCTCCTGACACACACACATCCACAAACTCTCAGACCATAGACTCTATAGACTCTAAAGACTCTCCAACTACAGACTCTCAGACCATAGACTATATAGACTCTAAGACCACAGAGCAGAACACAGACTCGGTAGACTCTCAGACTACAGCCTCCATAAACTCTCAGATTATAGATTCTCAGACTACAGACTATATAGACTCTAAGACCACAGGGTCTCAGACTACAGACTATCGGACCATAGACACTCTCAGGGACACGGACGCTCCCACCACGGAGATGAGCACAGGCAGCGACAAACTCGGGGCAGACGAGTTTAGGGCCACACGGAAAAATGGGGAGTCACACACCACACAGAGACAAAGAGATGCAGGCACACACAGAGCAGACAATGTCCAGTTTACAGCCACTCTAAGGCACAGGGAAATGCGTACCCCTTATGGAGACACGGACACACACGCCACCTTCAGAAACACAGACCCACGTTCATCCTTCGGAGATACAGACTCACGTGTCACATCCGTAGATCGAGACACACATGTCATCTTCGTAAACACAGACAGACACTCATTCAGAGAAACAGACACGCGAGCCACATCCAGAGACATGAACACACACACTCCATCTAGAGACATAGACACAAACACTCCATCCAGAGACATAGACACACACACTCCATCCAGAGACATAGACACACAAACTCCATCCAGAGACATAGACACGGATGCCACCATTGCAAACGCAAACACACACTCATCCTTCACAGAGACAGACACACATGCCACATACAGAGACATGGACACAGGGACGGTGGGTGTCCCAGTCCAAAAAGGTGGCCCCTACCTCTCCACCACCATGAGTCGGGCTGGCGAGAGGACCCTGCTCTCCATCCCCTCCAACAGCACCTCCTCCATGTACACCACAGAGGACTCCAACTCCCAGCAGCCGTCGTTCTCCTGGGAGACCACGGACGGCCGAGGCGGCCTTTCATCCACCAGGGCTAGAGACGTGGACTCTATGTCAGAGTCTCACCCCACCCTCACTACCAACTCCTCTGACATCGGACCATCAGCGACAGAGAGAATGTTCGCAGGGACACAGACGCTGAGGGGCACCACCCAATACCAGGACCTCACCTCGGGGACGGACAGCGGACCTTACTCCACCCCGCCTCTGGTGGTTCTGGAGCAAGACACTGCTATGCCTGGTGGGGGCACTGTCCCCTCAGAGGTGTCTGTGTCCTCGGTTCCACCTCTCCTCTCCTCTGAGGGGGACGTGTCCAGCACCTGGGGCCTGGGACAGGGGTATGACGGCCCCCTCAGCGTAGGGACGTCCACTGAGTCCTCCACAGGAATCCAGACGTCGTCCAGTACCACCCAGGTAGAGGCTACCCTCAATCCCCCTAGGGGCCAATCATACACACTTATTAGACATTTTGTAATGTTTTATACTGTTTCACTTTATTGCCTCTTTTCTTTCAAACCTATACAACTCGACCGATCTATACACTAGTAAGCGCCCGTTGCACAGTAATTTCTTAGGTTGTTATATAAATGCATTTACATGGTATGTGATATTGAATTTCTTTCTCGTGTCTCTAGAGGGAGGAGGAGACAGAGGCTGTTCCTTCATTTATGGAGGAGGTCAGTACTATCGTGGGTCTGACCACAGCGCCCCCTGGTGTCCCAGACAGCATGACGGCCGTGGATGACTCTTTGTCCAGGTTCTTGTCTGGACAGTCCCCCTCCCTCCCCAGGACAGAGAGGCCGGCCTTGGCCACTGAAGTGCTTCAGGCTACCACCCCTGGCTCCGTCACGCACAAGTAGGGAGAACACAATATACTATACTCAATGTGTATAATATACACATTTTTTTGTTTTTTTTGTCAATTTGTTTAATTAATCTATATATGATAGAACTTATTGTTCTTATATGTGTTTCGGTCTAGTTAGGTCTAAAAGTATGTTTGTTGTTGCACAATCCGTCCACCCAGGCCCCTTGTGACAGAGGAAGAGGGAAGCCGTGAAGAAACATTAAGCACCAGCACCACCCCTACCAAACCCCCAACCACCACCAGGCCTCTCCCCTCCAGCAACAGCCCAACCCTGGCTAACATCACACCAACCACCCCCTCCACTGCAATCACCACAACTACCACCACCACTGTCTGGGAGCAGCAGACCCCCAGCCCCTCCACCCCTCAGCACCGGCCCCCTACCCAGACCCAGACCCAGGGCACCTCCACGGGGTTCCACACGGCTACAGATGTCACCACCCTCCACTTGGAGACCAGTACGGCCACACCTGGGATCACCACCGACCACGGCGAGCCCACCACCTTCGCCACTACGGACTCCTACAGCGAGGGCACCCCCACCAAGAGCAATCTGGAAACACTGCACACCACAGGGAAGCACACAGACCAGGGGAGCACGGAGGTGGAAGTGACTACACTTCCCATGAGCGTTGGCTCTACTCCTAAACCTGGTTTGTTCATTGTAGTAGTGGAATTTATTTATTATTTTGGCTGAAATATTTGACTGATTGATCAATTTGCTAATGCTGTAACCATACGTTACTTTAATCTTCTCAATATATATTGTTTTACTGTCAACTAGAATATAAACGTCAGCTAACTTGCAAGAACTAAGTGCCTCAGCATAGTGACTTTTGCTAGATTTTGTAATTGCTTGCACAATAACAAGAACATGCATTATTATCACTATTGTTCATAGTAAGACTGTTATTGTTAGTAGTATTATCACAGTATTTTGGTCTTCAGTGTATCTGAAACCAGAATCTTTCTTATCTCCAGTCAGTCCATGTACTCCTGACCCCTGTATCAATGGTGGGGTATGTGGGACTTCCGGAGGGATAGGCTTCACCTGTCATTGTCTACCGGCATGGACGGGACCCACCTGCCAGGAAGGTTAGCATCATTGTCATTGTGATTGTATGACATTTTCACATTAGTATCTATGTAGACTGAACCGGCACCGTAATAGATGGCTTTGGTCTGAGCCACAGCAATTTTAATAAAACGGCAAAAGTTTATGTCACTAAGGAGCAGATACGGGCTCCATCATCTTGTGTGTGAATATCATTACAAATTGAAATTGTATGATTTATGTTAGAGTTATGAATGCATGAGGTTGAAGTCTATTAATAACATAGCCTGTCTCTCTGTCCAGATGTGGACGAGTGTGTGGGACAGCCGTGTCCATCTGGTTCCAGCTGTGTCAACACACGAGGCTCCTTCAGCTGTGAGTGTCCCCTAGGCTTTGACCTGGAGGATGGACGCACCTGCACTAAAGGTAGGTAACACTTGGCCCGTGCATGCGTACGCGCGCACACACACACGCACATACACACACACACACCCACACACACACACACACACACACTACACTTGTCCACACTTGTATGTTTTGTATTCAAAGAATTGTATCTTAATTAATACATGAGACTGCTATTAAAATACGCATCTACACACTTGTCGATCACAATGTAAAATCTTCTCTGGTGTGACTTGTCCACAGCCAAGACCTTTTTGGGGACCTTCACTTTCGCCAAGACCCCCACTGACCAGGTTCTCTCTAACATGCACGAGCTCCAGAGAGAGATCCTCCTGTTGGTGAGGTTCAGTACATCCACGTGCCCATCAATGTAACACATACATTGTAAGGGCATTCACTCCGTTCCTTTGAGAATCGTGTACACCATGGTTTGTGTGCATTATGTTCCAAATGGTGGGTTACATCATGGCCTGAGGTGGGTGGGTGGTATGGCGGATGGACATACATACTGTATGTATGTACAGACGGTTGGTTAGTCGGTCAGAGTGTAAATGCTCATCTCCATTTCCTTTGGTGTTCTGTGTCTCCAGCTCAATGCTTCCCTATCCATTCTGCACGGCTACAGGCGCTCCACTGTCAGCAAAAGGTAAATCTGTGTTTTCCAAACTGCCATTTCTGGCTTATCTTGGATTGTGGCATAATGACACCGTTTTCTGTGTGTTTTGGTCAAATAGAAACGCTTGCCCGTAGATCTAAAAACAGAAATGCATGCTGGGACTAATCAAGCTCCATTTGAATACAATTCTCTTTTCATGTCTTTTTATTTTAAATCCTCCCTTCCTTTGTTTTCCCCTTCCTCCGGCTTATCTGCTCTCCCCCACCTGTTTCGTCTCCTCTTCTCCTCCCATCACCTCCTCCTCCTCTCCCTCCCTTCTCCGTGCTCCAGAGGAGATTTCCCAGAGGGCCAAGGTGTCCGTATTGCAGCCGTCAACATGTTCTCCGTCTCCACGGATGTGAGCAGCGTGGAGGTCTTCAACAGCGTGCAGATGACCATGACTAACTGCAGCTCCTCTCTGGCTCACTGTAGAGTGGTGCTGCACCACCAGCTCTCTTTCCATGGTGAGGGCCTGCGAGCACCACACACACACACACACACAGAGAGAGACGGGCTTGTACTATCTAATTTGCCTGTGCACACACACAAGTTTATGGTTATTTCACAAGAACACACTTTTGGGGTTACTTTTCATGACGACGTACTAAAAGGTGTAAAGAGGATTGGATCGACGCTCGACATTATTTTAGTTTCTCCCCCTTTGGTGCTCACTAAAAGCTTTCTGAGTGGCTGAAGTTCTTTTCATTATGGCTAGAGGATCTGCCCAAACACCACACTGCAAGAGCTGAAAGTGGGTCATTTTGAATTGGAGTACCCCCGGCCCGGGGTGTATGGGCTATGCTGGAGAACGTGTTGTAACGCCGCGGCTGCCTCTGTGTTGCTTCCCCAGTGGAGAGCCTGTGTGTGGCTCAGCACACCCAGTGTGACCAGGAGCGCTCCAGCTGCTCTGACTCCAGTGGGACAGCCTTCTGCCAGTGCCTGCCAGGCTACTACAAGCACAACCCAGAGGACCTGTCCTGTATAGGTACTACCACCTCCTTGTGTGCGTGTGTGCATGCTGTTTTGTAGGGGAACTTGGTCATATACCCATGATAAATAATTGGTAGACTATCACCACGTTTTTTGTTTGATCTATGTGTTTTTCGTGTTTGTCGATAATCATTCTCTCATTGTAGATTTACGGTCGGACAGTATGTGAGTACCATGAAGCAGCTGTCCTCTCATTATTTCATTTTTTTTCAGAGTGCGGGGATGGCTTTAAACTGGAGAACGGCACCTGTGTCCAGTAAGAACTGAACCTTTGAACATTATCTCAGCTGTGAGCTCTGTTCTACACTTACATTCTGGCAATGGCACTCACTTTAACGGTGTGTTTCTAACCCCCTAGGTGCACCTTTGGATTTGGTGGATTCAACTGTGCCAATTGTGAGTGGGCCGTTACAAACTACCACTGTTTTATTTGTTCTTACTGTTTGAGAATGACAACATCATTTAAAATTGATTGTTGTCTATATTTTTAAACCAACTGCTTGGTTGTGCATGCGTTCTACAAATACTTGGGTGGTAATTGTGTGTTCATTTGATTGTAGAGATGCTAACGGTCCTGTGTGTTACTGTGTAGTTTACAAGCTGATTGCTGTCGTGGTGTTACCAGCAGGGGGTGGTGTGCTCCTCATCCTCATTATAGCTCTCATTGTAACATGCTGCAAGTAAGTGGACCTGGAAGTTTGATGTTTACTCTCTACATGTACCGTAGCAAACTATACTTTATTAAAAGCTGTTTTCAGTTTACAGTATATTATGCCAGAAAGACTGCACAGAGATGTTCACATAGTTTAATACCTAGCCATGGTATACTGTCTGCTTTATGTCCAGCTGTGGTAGCATATTGTGCTCATCATAGATTATAGTGCTTTCAGAGGCACTTTGGACTGATTCAGGAAAACTGAAGCCATGTAGTTCTGTGCATGCTTGGTTGTTGGAGGAGCCTAAAGTCATAAATCAGAAAAAAATTAAATCCTTTCAATCCTCTCCAGAAAAGACAAGAACGACATCAGCAAGATCATTTTCAAGAGCGGAGACCTTCAGATGTCTCCGTACGCCGACTTCCCCAAGAACAACCGCGTGTCCATGGAGTGGGGGAGGGAGACCATTGAGATGCAGGAGAACGGCAGCACCAAGAACCTGCTGCAGATGAATGACATCTACTACTCCGTACGTCCACTCCGTTTGGACTCTCACGTGGCCCGACTTACTCCCGGTTTCACAGGGCTGCTTCTCTGCAGAATGCCTTTGCATAGTGCAACTAGATCGAATACGTTTGTTACTTTTGTCTTGATTCGATCATTTCATTGCCACACTACTGATCGCCACCCGTTGACCTTTGCTTTGAGGTGTGTAATGCGCACATGCATAACTGTTCTATAGGTTGCAGTTTTTTTGTATAACTGTACATATCTGAATATCTGAAGATACACATATGTATCTTCCTTTGTCGAGTATTTTCTCCTCCTCTCTCTCCTGATACCTAAAATCTATGTCGTCTGCGTCTCTGCCCTTCGTCCTCCACTCATTATGGGGACCATTTTGTATCCCTCTAATGTAACCTCCTGTCTTCCTGTTTCCTGTGGCAGCCTGCCCTACGCAACGCGGACCTGGAGAGGAACGGCCTGTACCCCTTCACTGGGTTGCCCGGCTCGCGCCACTCCTGCATCTACCCGGCCCAGTGGAACCCCTCCTTCACCAGCGACGACTCACGACGCAGGGACTACTTTTGATGGTCGGCAGTCACACTGCGCAGAAGCTCACACACGGAAACACAGACACACACAACCCGCTTGCTTGTTTGCACCTTTGTGACAGGATTGATGTTGCGTGTTGATGCTGTGGCTAGAGGGTCATTTGCATTGCCGTGTCAGGTCACCTGGACCTGCAGACATCCTGGGCCAAGAGCCAGGCCAACCAAATGGCATGATTGTCCTTGGCTTGTTGGGTGCAAGAGGAGTACTGCTTACCACTAGTGGGATTTGGCGGAGCAATAACTTATATTTACTGAACCAGCTAAATTTAAAGAAACCCATAGCTACCACATCTGAAAGGAATGTTCTAGGTCAGTGGTTCTTAACCTGGGTTCGATCGAACCCCAGGGGTTCGGTGAGTCAGTCTCAGGGGTTCGGCGGAGGTCAAAATACACACACTGTGTGTGAGTCTTTTCTGTACGAAGGGTTCGG
>JAVQJS010095921.1:0-32377 GCA_036024795.1 Galaxias rostratus
TCATTTCTGTTCTTTAATAAAATAAAAATGATTTCTTAAAAGGTGTTTCTAAATTGAACCATTAAAAACAATCCAAGTAGCCCTGTATGAGGGATCCTCAGTGAAGCCCATGCTTTGGAAAATCCTGTAGGACATTGTATTCTCCTCTTTGATAAAGCAGTACAGTGGACATCCTAGAATGTGGAGCTTTTTAGCTAAGCTGCTGATTAGGGCTTTGGCATAGCCTTTTCCTCTGTGCTCTGGCACTGTGAACAACATGCCCATTGCGCAAGATGAATAGGTCAGTATCCAGGCAGCAGGCTTTCCATCTCGATCCAGCACGCAACAGGAGGGAAAATTTGCGATCATGTTTCTTATCATCCTGGTACTATGTTCTCCCTCCCCAAACTTCCAGGCCTTATTGATCAAGCCAATGTGTGATTCATCCAGGGAGGTAATAGTCAATGCAGAACTGATGTAAAAATAAAAAAAACACTACATTTTAGGTAGAAAATAAATTGTTTCTTATATAGTGTGTTCCAATTAGGATGAATCTGTGCTGATTTAGTGACAGGATAACTGTCCTACCTATCGACAGGGAGGAGATAAGAGATGTCTTCCAGTTTCATCATGTGACACACTGCAACTTTTTCCCCATGCAGGTTCTTCTCTGAAGCTACTGCCATCAGTTCCTCCTCATAACAAAGATCTATGGCTAATGTTTGAGGTTTAAACACAAAATTACTTCATATAGGGATTTGTCTTTAATTTATAAATGATTACATTAATATGGTGCAAGGTTCTTTACCGAAACAAAGATACTTAGTCCAATCGAAGTTTTTGCTTCGTGTGAATTCCTTAAGACTATACTTGGGTGAAAACACAAATGTCTTTGAAGAAATCACCCAACTGTAAAATTAAGCATATAGTACAGTGAATGTACTATAATAAACCAAATCAATATTATGTACGTGTGTAGTATATGAGTAACCTGCTCATATTTTGGTTGGACAATGATTGCTCGGAATTCTGGCCACTTGTCCACGAATACTTTAACAGGGTCCGATTTGACTCTGTTCCCAAGGACAATATTACCATACACCTTGATAAAAAATACAATACATCAGGTAAGATTATGTATGCTGTAAACAATTAATATAAAACGCCAAACCCCGCACCTGTTGTGATGGAGGCAACAAGAATTTCAAACTGTTCTCCGCAATTATCAGTTGCTCGGCGTTCAACTCCATGATTCTGCAGAATTCACAAAATGCTCTTCGTCACTTCATCTGGCAGTGGCTACATGTTTTACAGTCTCAAAGTTCAAACCTGTTTGAACGAATAACAAGAGTGTGACGATCCTCCTGTTCTGTGTCCTTGGGAGCGGTTCGTCCAGCAGGTAGCTGGTGGGCAGAGCACCATCAAATCAACGGGAAACACCTGTTCTCAGAGCTGTGTTGGCACCCAGTCCTCTAAACCATTTATAGCTCTCACGGATGTTGTTCGTTTTGCTACTGTTGGTTTTTGGTGACGTATTTCTGCAACTTCATTATTATGAAACCTTGATGACTTGTTTTGTACACAGCAAAGACTACATTAAATGCCATGTTTACATTAAAATTAATTCGCTTACTATTCAAAGTAATACAAAACATTTACGTTTTAACCAACTATATTTCATGCAATTAAATTCCTTCGCAACTTGCATCGTAGTGGAGACACTTCGTGCCATTGCTAGAATGATTATTTTATGGTTTTATCTTCTTACTAGTAATGTATATACTTTGAACACAAAACACTTAGTTTGCCCGATAAACCAATACAGGGCACAACCATACTGTGAAAATGAACGCGTGCAGATACGGATAGGTTTATAGAATTTTATGGAATTAAACAATTATGCTGTGAACCGGTACCCAACCGTCAAATAGCAGAATGGAAAGGTTTACAGAAAGGGCTATAGTTTTACAAACATCAAAAAGGATGTGCTCATTTTTTATTTCATACTTTACAAAGTTAATAGTTTGTTTGGCAGCAAATGTAAAAAGTAACAATAAAAATATTTAAAATTCAATACGTGAATCTTCCAAATGCTTTATTTCCATTAAAATGACTCATAAATGAACATGTGTTTAAGACAGCAGAAATGCTGATATGTAATTCGAAGTGGGAAAATGTATTACTTGCTGGTTCATCTCAGAAAGAAATGTTGCGCGTTTGCAACAGCTTTGTTGGAGATCCAGTGTTTTCACGAGCATGTGTTCTTTATCAGCTCGATGGCACCGACCCATGGGCGGCTCCACACCTCAAAAGTGCAACTCTGGTGATTAAGGGGATCAGAAGAAATACGATATATCAGTAAACACATGGAATGTCACAAAGTCACTTGTAGCTTATACTTATGTTTAAAATATCGTCTAATGGTATTTTAAAAATATGTACATTTAAGACACTAGATTGCTTTAAATAGATGGCCTGTCTCTCAAAACGTAGGCTATAATAACCACATTCGTCAAACATAGTTTATCAATTTTGTCAGGTCAATTAACTTCCATATTGACGGTTGAAAAAAAAGCAGGCAGTACGATAGTTTTGCGAGAAAAAGCAAAACCTTTGCGAGGATATTTTTTCTCTGGCCCTTTAGGGCCTCCGTACTTCAGAAATACCTCTTCACAGCGAAAGCATTTACATTCGGCAATTTAAATAAACTTTGTATTACTGTTGCCTCTCCGGGGACCACTTCAACGGGGCACACTTCTTCAGCCCCGCCTTTTCTGCAAGAAGTTTTCCCCATTTCTACAAGGAAAATGTACTTCATACCAGCCACCACCTGTTCAAATAGGATACAAATTCATACAAAATTACAGCACACACCTATTTCAGTCTAGAATGATGGCGAGGGCATTACATTTAGCCTAAACAAATAAAGTTGAGTTGCAATTGTTAGAATACGTTTACTGACCTGTCTTTGAACACTGACAACTTTGGCCACACCTTGGACATATGCATCATTGGTCTTTCTGTTGTGCTGGGCCACGGCAAATTTTAGGGCATCTTGCGTTCCTTTGTCGTTCATATCTCCATCAATTGGCCCTCCAACCATACCAGCCATACCTACGGTGAAAATCACCGCTAAAAAGGGAACGACAACCTGCCAGTTCATGACAAAGTTCACTCGATCGAACTTGCAGTTGGAAAATTACAAAAACAACAACAATACTGAACTCAGATTATATAAACACTACGTCACATTTTTCCTGGGTCGTCTGATTTTCTAGGGTGGGATTTAAATTTTGCGATCCAATCCAATCCGATCCATGACCAGCAATAAAAAAAAACAGCATGACGCTCGCTAATCTCGCGACAACACGGTGTTGTAGAGAAATACGTTTCTTGCATTAAAGGTGTGCTTGATTTGGTACACAAATAACAGTTTTGGGTGTAGCTCAATCGCACACTTCATGAACAAACACATTCTAAGTTAGACATATTATTAACGGTCTGTTCAAAGTTCATTTCACTGTAGCCGACGGCAAAAGTTTTGCGAAGAACTTGTGCTGGGTGGGCACATCAAACACATTGAAACAATGCAGAGAATAAACATTTTAAAGTAAGTATTTCTTATTGACTGAAACCCAGTTTACGTGTTAAAATTCCTCGTCCCCGTTATGGTGCAATAAATGACCTGCCAGATTACCAGAATTAATGTTTTATAAATCGCTGTAATTTTTTTTGCTTGACTAAATCTAATGGGCTATGTTTTATATTTGCAGAGAGACTTTCTCCAGTTTAAATCCAGCCCACCAGAATCACCTTTATGTGGGATCTGCAGTTGCGGTTGGGGGTATACTGACATATATGATTTACAAAAGAAGGGAGGCTAGAAGCATTCCTGTTGGTGAAGGATGGTGGGGAGTGGGGAATAAACCTCTGTCAGAGGATAGGAGCATTTATCCATTTCAAATCCAAACTTCAGACACAGAAATTCAGGTAGGCCTGATAACTTTAGATTTGGAACAGGTGTGACTGAACGTATGTAAACATTTCACAACTTTGACTTATTGTAACGTTCTCATTAGGATCTTTATGAACGCATTGAAAGGACACGTTACTCTGAGCCTTTAGAAGATGCCGGATTCCAATATGGCTTCAACTCCATTTATCTCAAGAAGGTTGTTTCTTATTGGAGGCACCAATTTGATTGGCCAAAGCAGGTTGCATTGCTTAACCAGTATCCCCACTTCAAAACCAAAATTGAAGGTAGGGTCCTAGTCCCTGTGTCGTGACACTACATGTGTGTGTAGGTTACATCTGCCAACATCTCTATTTAACCACTTGTTTTCTTTCACTTACCGCATCACATAGGGCTGGACGTACACTTCGTTCATGTGCGACCACCTCATAGGGAGGGTCAGAGGGTGTTGCCTCTCATGCTTGTTCATGGCTGGCCTGGCTCTTTCTTTGAGTTCTATAAGATCCTACCATTACTCACAGATGCCCAGGATGGCCTTGCTTTTGAAGTCATTTGCCCATCCATCCCTGGTTATGGCTTTTCTGAAGCCCCCCATAAGCAAGGTAACATTTCACAATCGATAGAAGCTCTGTGGAGAACTACAGTAAGCGGGTAATAGTTACAACATAGCCCAAACTATAGGCAAAAAGAATTTCATTAGTACCTACTGAAAAGTCTGAAATAAACATTCTCAATTAAATTACTAGAGAGGACTAGCAGCATGACCTCTTGTGGTAATTTCCAGGATTTAATTCTCTTGCTGCCGCCAGAGTCTTCCTAACATTGATGGACAGACTTGGATTCTCTCAGTTTTATCTTCAGGGGGGAGACTGGGGCTCCCTGATAACCACCAACATGGCCCAGATGAAACCTCAGTAAGAGACTTGGCAAAGCAATGGTTATGTACTGCTTAAAGTGCTCTGTGTAACAGCGTAGGAATTTGCCCCACCTAATCTGTTGTGGAAGGCATTGTTGTGAAATCCTTAGTCATGTAAATAAAACGCCCTCGAGGTCTGTGCTGAAAATGCAAATTCCAAACTATTTAGCTAGCAACAACAATCACATGAGCATGAGTAATACTTGTCAGTGTCTCTACAGAAAATCTACAGATTAGAAATGTTAGGATTTCAGTTTTCAACCATTCAGAATATATACCATAACTGAAACCAGTCAAAGTTATTGTAATGCATACACTACCATTCTTTTTTTTTATAGGTGTGTAAAAGGCCTACATCTAAACATGATTTCAGTAAGACTGAAGGGTTTTGGAGTATTGTTGTCCATGATGATTGGTTCCTACCTGCCCTTTCTGGTGGGGTTCACTCGTGAAGATGTCAAACGACTGTTCCCCTTCATGGAGAAGAACGTCTATGAAATCCTAAGAGAGACAGGCTATCTACATATACAGGCCACTAAACCAGACACAGCAGGTGACATTAACCGCACAGTTGCACCAGGAAGTTCAGAATGTAATGGCAAAGTTCAAAATATCACATTAGGGTTGACTCCTCTCATGCACAGGATTTGATTGCAATTAATATTCCTGTTACTTTTTCCTACTTATTGTGTCTATGCTTCTTCAAATTGTAAAGTGTCCCTGGGCTTTAGAATGCCACTCTTAAATTATATATATTAAGTTGTTCTTATTATTATTATACCTCTCTTTTTAAAATCAATATTAAGATAAATGCATATGAACGATGAATATATATTTTGAATTCTGTCCCTCCAAAATATTAACTAACGCAACTTTAATAACTTATGCAGGCTGCGGAGTCAATGACTCTCCAGTGGGTTTGGCTGCCTACATTCTGGAGAAGTTCTCTACTTGGACAGACTTTAAAAACAGAAGTTTAGAAGATGGTGGATTAGAGAAGTATGGAATCTGTCTGGAAAAATACACATAACAAATTTACTGTAGTCTGCAAGGAACATCAAATATCACATTGATCCTAAGTTGCCATATTGTAGTCACTGTTAATAGAATTGCGTACTTGTTGGGTTTTTTCTAGCAAGTTCAACTTGGATGACCTCCTAACCAATATCATGATCTACTGGACCACAAGCTCCATTGTCTCCTCTATGCGTTTCTACAGAGAGACCTTAAAGAACCACATTGAGGATGGACTGGATACGAGGTGTGTGGCTTTTTGACATAAATGGTGTTGCATTTTGTTTGGAAACGTCTTAAATTGTGTTTTTTTTTTTTTTTTTTTAGGACAGGGGTGTTTGTACCGACAGGGCTGGCAGCTTTCCCTAATGAGCTGATGCACTGTCCTCCCCCCTGGGCAAGAACGAAGTATCGAAACATACGCTCCTATTCTTACATGCCTCGAGGTGGGCACTTTGCTGCCTTCGAGGAGCCCCAACTTCTAGCTGATGACATGGTACAGTTTGTTAAGAAAGTAGAGAAGATGTAAACCTGATTATTAAAACAAGTATAATGAGGAGGAATGATTCTCAAAATCTTGCGAGCTTGCAACTTATTAAACTTAATAGCTCCTGACTTATTTTTGTATATACATGATTTTTTACTGAATGTATACAATAACTGCAGCCATTTACATATTTTTCCACTTCATGCACTAAAATGCTGACTATAGCATAAATATGTTGCACTTTAAACAATGCAATTTGAAGTAACATTAGATGAATTAACATTTATATGTTGAATTATAGACTTTAATATGATGTGTTAATTAAATGCTTAAAACTTCAAAAGTTAACTGCAAATCTGCACTTACTGATTGCGCAACAAAGAAATAAAGCTGGCTGGAAAAAAAAGAGCAAAATACTTATTTTTAAAGAGAATATTGCATATTTGATTTATACAATAATAATGCATGATACGTTTATCGGACCATTAATGAAAAGTTACGTGCCGTTTGTCCACTGTTATACACACAAATATACATGTTTTGTTCTCTATACTTTATTTATTCCCTTATTTTAGCCACAAAGAGTACAACCACCAATACAATAATACATTATAGTATGTTTTGTTTGTACGCACACCATTGCCTTTTGTATAAAAGATAAAAACATAGCTTGCACTGCATATTACAAAAACAGTGCCTCAAGCATTCATGCACATTATTTAATTAAATCTGTACAATTGAAAAACCCACCATGAATAAATAATTCATTTGAAATAGTATTTATTTTATGTCCGGCATAGTGTTCTTGTCTATTGTATTTTATAGAATTTGATTAATTGAGCATTACCTATATATATTTCATTAATTGAACACTTAAACTTGTGTAGTTATGTAACCAAGTATTATTGTGTTGGGGGTTCCTGAGAGAAATCTGGCATTAAGGCCAAAGTTCTTAAAAGCCCATAGATTATTATGCCTTATCACGCTACTTGCTGAAGCCCTTGATGGCATTAGGAGCCTGAAACCAAACGTAATCCTGGGGGTTAGTCAGCTCAGCCTGAGAAGAACTATAGTTGCCGGGGTCTGAGGACAGAGCAATTATCTGATTCTTTACCCGGGAGGGCAGTTTGAAATTTAGTTTTGGTCGGAACCAGCTGACACCACAGTCCCTGTGGGCCAGAACCAGGATGGTGGTGCTCATTAGTCGAACAGGGCGGACATCCGACAACAGATCAGCCACAAAGAGAGTGCGGAAGATCTGCTTCAGGCAAGAAGACACACGTAAACTGTTATCTGCAGCAGCAGACATCAGCGCCTCCATGTTGATCTCATACAGCTCCTTAGGGAGAACTAAGGAGCCACCTAGAAGTAGCAGCACACGTGGAACAAGGCTGAGTGAGAAGAGCACTTCCAGCTGCTGCAGCACTTCCTCCAACTCTTGGAGGGTGCGTTGACACTTGCGCCAGTCCATGCTTTCTGACTTTGCTGGCCTCCAGCCTACCACTTCCTTATTCTGAAAGGAAGAGCAAAGTACTGACATACAGAAACAATATGCAACTTGACATAACAAAACAGTGTTTTCCAATATAGAACAAAGTTACATTAGCTTGTGATTGGGGATGTTACCTGTACTGCGGCTTGCTGTTTTTTCTGACAGTACAGTAACTGATCATAAGTCATTGGCAGTTGCTGTCGCTGGTAAAGTATACACTTGATGATTTCACTAACAAAACGGCAACAGCCCTCTTGAGTGACAGTTCCATTTAAGACCACTTCAACTCGACCTTCCTCCTGTGCTTTTCTCACTATCTCGAAATCGCCTGACGCATCAACATCTTCTGTATGCTTAGTTAGACTTGAAGGGGACATACGAATTTGTGAATGTTTCTGTCTGTAGTTGTCCTCAGCATCACCATCTGTAAAAGTAGGAGGATAGCAAGTTACGTCGTAGCTGTTAGCTTTCTATCAAGCTATTTGTTTTTCTTGAACATTCGTTTTATATTATAGCTAACGTTAGCTAGCTAGCCTAAAGTTACACATACCATCCCATATTGCTTACAACCAAAATGGAAGAAAATAAGTATATGATTATGACGATAACCTTCATCTGAAAGCTTTGGCACGAAGGTGCCGTTTTCCTTGTCAAAAGAGTACCACAACACGTTAATAAGATACCCTCCTTTACGGATAAAATGCATTTGGATTCCGAGATACTGTTAGTTAACTTAACTTCCTGAGTTGCAGGTTGGTCGGTTCTGTCCGTCGTAGCAATATATTCGTCTATTGTATTATCTATACATATACATTCCGTGTCTGATTCATTTAGTACTACCGAGACCTTCTCCTTCGAAAACGAAAGACACCTTTTCGTTTGGCGATCTTTACGCGCAACGTTAACATTTTTACTTTCAAACGCAGTTCCAGGATCATTACGATTACTATTCAGCCCGTCCATCGTTTTGAAATGTCCCGGGGCTGGTTTGCCCCTTGCATCATGGGAAACTACGGATTTACGATTAGCAAGGTTGGGTTCTAATTCGTTTAATAGAACCAAATTAAGTTGCCACTATTTTCAGTTGGGTTATGTAATTTTTTTCCTGCCACTCAGAAAGAAGAAAAAATAAATCTTATAATCTTAACTATTTTATGCATAAAGTGTAGGCGTGAACAAAAACAAAATAAATAAAAGAAAATGATATCTCCAATGGGATGCATTCGTTTTCTTTACCAATACATCCCTGTATATAGCAGGCGGAGCTAGATTGTGCAGCAATGGCCTGAGGTATTCCATGTGCAAAGGTTATGAATGACCGATTAATAATTTATATTAAGCTTAATCATTATTTTTTGCAACCACTGGTTACCAGGTATATTGCAGCCTAAACATGCTTCTTCGTGTAAAGCTAAGTTCAATGCGTCAAATCACCTCCACAGCGACACATGTGGCACGTGTATGACTCACATGAAATATGTACTTCACATGTACTCACAGCTGAATTAATTTGTACGGCAATCACGGAAGAACTTTCAAATAGACAGGCTGCTGCAGATCTAATTAGCCTATGAAGTTTGACATGCTCTCCCACATTTGAGCGTGTGCGTGTTGACTACATATTGTTTTGTTAAATTGCTGTAGGCAATTTAAATCGTCTATATGACAATGGCTTCAGTGCGAGTTGCTGTCCGGGTTCGACCTTTGAACCAGAGGTTAGTACTTTGTGCGCTTTGTCAGTGTAAACAAATTTTTTTTTTGTCTTAAAATGTTCTTTGACATGAAAATAGTAGTCCTTGTGGATGGATTACTTATTGTTTCTTGATTACTCTCGCATTTTACAGAGAAAGAGAATTAAATTCAAAGTTGATAATCAACATGAAGGGGCACACAACCTGCATTATGGACTCCAAGGTGCATATTATTAATACTAAGTGTGTCATTTATATATATATATATATATATATATATATATTACTAGTTTTTTTAACAACGTTTCATGTTTTAATACAGATCTGTACATTTCAATTTGCGTTTTGGTGTCCATGTTTATTTTTGTAGAACAGTCCTTCTGGCCATTTAGGTGAAGGTAAAAGCTTTACCTATGATTACTCATATGATTCGACTGACAGCAGAAGCCACAACTTTGTCTCGCAAGAGAAGGTATTATCCTGATTTTGTAATGTTGAAGTTTAATATTTAAAGCTAATTTGATATTGATGATTTTTTTCCTTTTGTTTGCTGTGGTACAGCTCATGTACGGCACCTATGATTAAGCGTGAGAACCTTTTTATTTAATTTGAACATGTTTATGAACACAGGTTTTTGAAGACTTGGGGTGTGATGTGCTGAAAGACGTGTTTGAGGGTTACAATGCCTGTGTCTTTGCCTATGGTCAGACAGGCTCAGGAAAATCTTACACCATGATGGGACATAAAGTAAGGTTTTAGCTAAAGGTGTACTCTTCTGCTTTACTGTTAAAAATGTCATATTTAATGATGAGCGTCGTGGTGGATGCACCCTGGATAACACTAATGACTGCAGAGTATCGTGTGTTAATGTCCCTGCCCAGACAATTTAGTGGGACACTGAGTGATTGCATACCCTTTAGCAGATGGGCCTGCTTTACATCCCCTTGTTACTCCCCACTAATCAAAAACCAGGGTATGGTACGCTATGCCTTTCTTTTGGTAGCTAATAAGATTGCTGACTACTTAGAAGATTTACTCGAGGCCTTCATTAGAGCTGCAGACAACTTGTTGTAAATCTATACAGGGATCCTTGCATTTGATTGGGTTTATTGTAATTAAAATGAGGACAATAAATGAAAATCGATTTCAAGCTTCACTGCCCCAGAACAAGATGAGCTGTTGTATGTCAGTTCACCAGATGTTAAAACATAAATTTTCTCCAATATCCTCTGATCTTTCTAAGCCTAAATTAACTTATGCTTGTTCCTCTTTGCTGTCATAGGGAGATGTTGGTTTGATTCCACGGATCTGTGAAGGCTTATTTGGTCAGATATCTGAAAGAAGGCAGAGTGATGTGGTTTCGTTCCACACTGAGGTCAGGTAAGGGGCCTTGCTCAAGGTTTTCTGAGACCCAAGTTCTCTACATACAGTATATACCCTCTTTATCTGCATCCACCATAAGGATGTACATTTAAGTGTTTAATAAAATTACAAGGTACATTAGTGCTCGCTTCTTAGTGGTCATCTCTGTTCCTATGGTAAGAGTTAAGTCAGGATCCACCATAAATACCCGACCATACTTAAGGCAATGTTTCAATGTTCCGTAGTTGTCTATAACTTCGTTTGCCCTATAAATGCAGAGCCTTGGACTAATTTCTCACAGTAGGATACTCTAACAAATGGGTTCTGTCCTAAAATGAGGACTTTTAGAATAGTCAATGTAACAATAAATTCTGTGTAGGTAAGACTGCATCCTTTAAATTATAGTTATTTCAAACATTTGAGCCTGAAGTATAATGAGTGCATTCTCCTCCCTATTTCATAGTAAGGTATCTGGCTTGAGATGATGCAATAGCTGATATGCATAGTCCAGATAAACATTTTCTTATTAAATATGCCACTGGCATTTTTTCCATAAACACATGACAAAATCTTCCACTGCCATCGTTTCTATGCATGTCTTCTTCTTGGATGGTACCAGTTACTTGGAGATTCACAACGAGCGTGTGCAGGATCTTCTCCAAAAGAAGTCGATCGAGAACGGTGGTCTAAGGGTGAGGGAACACCCCAAAAACGGACCCTATGTTGAGGGTAAGACTATGTCACCTATCTGCACACTATCCAAGTGACAGGGTTTGCCATCAAAGTGAATTAATTATGTCTGCCTTCGATTGGGATTTGTGTTGGCAGACTTATCAAAGCATGTGGTAAACAACTACAGCGACGTAGAGGAGTTGATAAATATGGGGAACACCAACCGCACCATAGCCAGCACAGGGATGAACGCTGTAAGCAGTCGCTCTCATGCCATTTTCACCATCAACTTCACTCAGGTAAGCAAGCCCCTACACTTCCAGAGCAAGCTATGAGTGACTAATTTGACATTCTATAGTATTGAGGTTTAGCAATGTGTTGATGGACGGGTTTATTAGCTCCATCCGCCAAATCCATTCTTTCTAATGGTCATTTGAAATTCTACTGTCTTTTGTGGATGATTATTTTACTACTACGACTATCTTTCACACTATGCTGGTGTGGTTGAATGTTTCCTTTTTAATTGACTGTGTTTTAACTCAACGAGAACTCCTGACCTAGGCTCGGTTTGACGCAGACATGCCATGTGAGACTCTGAGCAAACTCAACCTAGTGGACCTGGCAGGCAGCGAGCGGGCCAATTCTGCACGGTCTACCGGGGCCAGACTGAAGGAAGGCGCCAACATCAACAGATCCCTGGTTACCCTGGGCAGTGTCATCTCAGCCCTGGGTAAATAGTTTGTTGCATGGCTGCATTTTTAAAATGACCAGCTGGGTTATCAGGGGCTGAACTAATAGCTCAGTTTAACACCACTCTCCTGAAAATGTTTTTTTTTTTTTTTTGTGGATATTGTCATTAACTAACAAGCTACAACTGCAGAAAAAAATGGTTA
The DNA here is from genome assembly GCA_036024795.1 of Galaxias rostratus. Classification (NCBI taxonomy): domain Eukaryota; kingdom Metazoa; phylum Chordata; class Actinopteri; order Galaxiiformes; family Galaxiidae; genus Galaxias; species Galaxias rostratus. The sequence goes on from JAVQJS010095921.1 coordinate 12,480, forward strand.
AAGTTTTAACTAGATAGTTTTGTTTCTCTGGCTTTCCAGCTGATCTGAGTGAGAGCGCCCAAGTTGCCAACACTACAAAGAGGAAAAAGCAGGTGTTTGTCCCCTACAGAGACTCTGTTCTGACGTGGCTCCTCAAAGATAGCCTCGGCGGAAACTCAAAGACCATTATGATAGCAGGTACATTTGACTAACCCTGCAGCGTTCAAGTATTTCGATCAGCTTCAGAATATAGTTTAAGATGCTTGAAGAATAGATAAGGTTGCACAACATGCAACTTCCCTTTGGCGATGACTTGGTTTTCACACCCTCCTAACTGTGTGTGTCGTTCTTGTGAGGACAGCCATTTCTCCTGCCCATGTGAACTATGGGGAGACCTTGAGCACACTGCGCTACGCCTGCAGAGCTAAAAACATAGTGAACACTCCCACTGTGAATGAGGACAACAGTGTAAAGGTGATCAAGGAGCTACAGGAGGAGATTGCCCGCCTCAGAGGGCTGGTCGATCAAATCAACCAGGTGTGCAAATCCATTTCTGCACTACCCACTCCTTCAGAGCAACTCTTACTATATGTATGGATGATGTTATTTTTAGTGAGACTGGAACAGGGAGATTGCTTTGCGTACATGTGTCATCTGTGGCCTCTGCTTTACCGATAGGTTTACCATGGAGACCTGTCCACATCTCAGAAAGTTGAAGCTAAGCTTCATGAAAGCGAGGCCAAGGTGAGTCATCCATTTACTTCCTAACCTGGTCCTTGCGTTGATGTGATCCTTTCATGTTATGATACTTTTCTACCTTCTCAGGTGCATGCACTGACCCAGGAATGGACCAAGAAGTGGGGAGAAACCCAGATTATTCTGAAGGTAGGGTAACTCCTCAAACATTCTTTCACAAGTTCCTGGAAACGACATGAACAGTACAGACGCAAGACTGTCCCACTAGTATATGCCCGTTGTATTTGTGTATGATCAGACACCAACCACCAACATTGTGTTATTTACAAAAGTACAGTCACATTTTATCCACAAACCCTCAGGGAGTTCTGTCTGCCTGCCATAGTTTCATAATTAATTTTCTTTCTTTTAAGAATACTCTAAGAAGAAAAGAATACTTTTTTTTTTTTTTTTTTTTTGCTGTTTTCATTCTGTCACTCACATACTAATGCTTGCAAATAAGCCCAACAGATGGCCTTGCACAGTGCCGAGGTTTCAGCTCCGTCTGGCCAGCTCCATAGAGCTTCATTATAAGGCCACAGGAGTTTGACATGGCAGCAGTATTTAATGTCTTTAGTTTTTGGCTGGTGCCTTCGACCGCTCTGTTGCAAGAATCCCTTTTTTTTTTTTATTTTTATTTTTTTTTTATTGAAGCCAAATCATATTTTGAGTAGATGTCTGGAGAGCAATTTAATGTGGGCTTGCTTGACTCATCAGTGAGCTGTCTGGCGCATTAAAATTTGCTAGTTGATAGTCAAAGCATAATTAAAGATAATCTCCTGACGTTAGCAACGTCTTTCAAACTAACTTTTTATGATTTAAAAAGTGAACCTGGCCATTTGTTTGGCGAGTTTTTCCACTTTTAACCATAATTTAACTACATTTGCCTGCCTAAACCACCTCTATTTAGACGTATTTTATGACATACTGTGACATACGTAATTTGCTATCAGGGACACGGAATCAATCTTTGAAAGTTTGGCCGCGGTAACTTGTCTCTTTGGAAAGGGCCGTCAACAGTCGGGTGCCTATTAACATCCAGACGGCTTAATTTCTTCAGGAGTGTTGTAGGATCCGAGGTCATGGCTCCTGCAGAAGAAAAGTGTATTCATAATGACTAGAATACCTGTGACTGTGAGGTCTGACTCATTTAGCTTCAGTCATTTCTGGTGTTCACATTGGATGAAACTTATTGAGCCTGATCAAATGCAACCCTTTTTGTGTAGTGTAGACTTCTAACCAGTGGGTGTCATTGTAGCTCTTCTGAAAGGTGTCACTTTCCCCAGTGACTTGCGGCAAGGTAATAACAAGTCAACCTGCTATTTATATTTAATTTTCTAGCAATTTACGTTGAAATGGCATCCAACAGCCATTAGATCTGACTTAATGATCCTGAAGTCAGCATCTGTCGCTGTGCAGAGCGAAGGTGCGTGCCTTCTGCTCTCGTAGGGTTCCAGTATGGGAGAGAAGATAGCAGAAACACCAAACTATCGTCCACTTCGGCACATGGCTCACTTTCAAGAGGAGTACCAATCCAAAACCGTGCTCAAGACTCTGATTAAGACTTTTGCTCTCTCACCACTCTCCTCCTGGGGCTCTAAATTATGCAGTTAACCGTAAACCATATTCAGCCATTTTCAAAGGTGGTGACATCATTTCCTTATTGATATGTTATTTATGGTTTGCGTTTCTCGAACATGACTAATGTATCGATGCGCTTACAGACTAATGAGAAATTAGGTACAGCAAAGTGACTTAAAGAAGATTCAATGGAGCCATTTCTTTCAGAATGGTGTCACCACATAACCTAATGGATTCTTTAAATTATTGCACCACACAAAAGATTTCTTTCACTTGTTAGTACTTTGATTTTGACAAAAAATGACTTGTTGCTTCTTGTGATGTGACTTGCAACACAGCAATGATCAACGAGTGGCCTGATGCTGTATGATGGTTGTTCGCATAAATAGCACAGTTGTGTTTTAATAATTATCCGTTGGTCACATGCCTTTTTATTAGATACATTGGAGGAGTACATGTAAGTACTACTGTGTCCCACTAGAGTGGGGCTAGTGTCTTGGAGGTGAGGAAATGCTGTGACTTTCTCTAGTTTGGTCAGGACAGTGTAATGGAGCTCATTACAGACCACACTGTCGGAGCTAATTAAGAGCTTTTGATTAGTTGCATATGGCGCGTTCATTTCTGAGGGGCGCGCAACGTTAATTAAAGTGACCAAGTTGTAAATCTCCTATCGCATGTTCAAGGGGAGTTGAAGTGCCTCTGCTCTGAAACCACATGGTCCATCTTTTGCAGTCGGGTCGTTTGCTTGTGCGCTGGCTGGAATGCTTATCAGATGCTTGCCTGGCCATGTATTAAGGGTGGTCGTAACACCACAACGAGAGCGTACGCTGAAAGGGCACTGTACTGGCAACCGGCTGGCACGTTGATACTGCCAAAAACTGTGAAAAGTCTTTGATAAATTTATTTTATGGATTTGACATTTTGTCTTCCTCTGCATTTGTATTCTGCTCGGGTGAAAAATGGGCAAGCTGCGGAGGGTTCCTGCAGTAGAAAGGGCCCTGGAGTGGCATCTATCTTTTTAGCACTCCAAAGCTTTGTCAGTACACTGTATAGAGGAACAACTCTTACATTTTCAATCTTCAGTGTTAATTAATGTAAATCAACCCAGTCTGTTTTTAGAAACATGTCATCTTGAAAGCTGTTAAGTGACTTTAATTAGTCTTAAGGTGACTTTCTTTTCAACCTGCTATTAGCTGCTCGCACATGGTGGTTTTGCTCTGAGAATTCTCCTATTTGTGAATGGTTTGCATGTTTTTGAAAGTAAATGCTTTTGTGCACACTCTCTGAGATTGTAACCTAATGGTTGTTTACGCGGAGAAGTGGCAAGCAGTCTGAGGACATTGCTAACTGAATATGAATTCTGTATCTAAGGCAGATTTGGAATGCAAAGTTATTCATCTTTGGCCTTTCCAGATGGGTTACATGGAATGTGGAATAGGGAAGGTAATTAATGAGATGGTATTCAAAAAGAGCCTCAGCCTTACAGTTCGAAGGGGGGAAAACAAGACCCACACAGCCGCACTCTTGTACTGCAGGCAGATATGCAATGTGCTTATTTCTTTCTTGATAATTTTTTTGTTGTTGATTGCCCTATTAGAGACTTGAGTCCTTCTGGAGTTTCTAAAGCTGTGCCAAAAAGACGACAGGATGTAGGATGAGAATTTGAGAGCTCCCCTCGCTCGTTTACAGGCTGGAACCTTTCAACCAAACGTTAACTCAGGTTAAAAGTAGTATTACTATATATTTCATATGCTCACCCTCTTTCCTAAACCTTCAAAGATCAGCAGCTGGTCTGGATTCAAATGCATAACCTACATACCCAGAAATGTATAACGTTTTATAATTTTGTATTAATTTTTTCTGCCATGTTCACCCTCCAATTGTTTTATGCATTATTCCTTATTGCCTTGCTTGACCTTATCACAGTCATGTGTCAGCGGTTATCCTTGATGCAGCACCGCCAAAGGCCTTTTGACTCGTAAACCAAAAGCCTTCCCATGTATGTTGATCTCAGTTCCAGTTTACACCCACTTTTACAGTTTAGCAACCCACTATGCGTTTGCCTTGGTGAAATGTATACATGCCGTTTTGATCATTTATATCACAGACGATCCCAAAGCTCATGTAAATATTGAACTCATTTGAGCAAGACCTCTGGATCAAATGAGCTATTTGAGAAATGCACTGTATACCCAGCTTTGTAGTTTGAATAGAGAACTAGATCTGCTTGTAAAACCAACTTGGGATAATTCTCGTGGATAACTTCTCATCTATACAACAGAGCAAGCGGCAGCCTCAAACTGACTTAACAAAATGAATGTATCACAATTTCAGTTTGGTCAACAGAACACCGTTTTAAAAAGATTATGTAGATCATTTCCTACTTAGATATAGGACTAAAGTCTATTAATTGGATTTGTAGACCGCTTCTCTTGTCAAGATGGACTGCATTTGAAACGTCTCTTGCACGCTCATAAACTGAGGATCCTGAAGAGTAGCTCAGGCACACTAAAAATCAATTTGAAAATGTCTTCCCGACCACAGATGATGGGTTTTAATGGGTGCTTAAATGCTGCCCCAGCCAGGCTGTTGGTCTATGGCGGTTAATTATGTTCACCACCTGCCTCAACCAGAGGGGAGACTGGGTAAGAAGACTTTCTCAACACAGCAGAAAGCCAGGCTGCCAGCGTGGTGTCAGGGTGGAGGAGGCGGAGGGGAGGGGAGGGAGGGGTGGTTATAGAGTGAGAGCAAGAATCTCATCTCTTGCCTGTGTCAGAGGAAAGTGACACAGTGCATTAATCTGCCAGCCTGCTCCTCACCTCTAATGAAGTCTGTGAAGAATCCCTTTAATTAAGAACAGGGCCTCAGTCGATGTCTCCCCCCTCACCCCACCCCTTCATTAGAAAAAAGGATTGTGCCCGTCTCACTAGTGTCAATGAGGGAGAGGCTCTAAAGCCATCTCTCACTCCAGCCTGGATCTATATTGAAGGCGGAGAGGGAGGGCACCCATAGACCGTGAATCCTCTGCGTGAGGGGAGGCTTTCTGCTTCTCCTCTCGGAGTGGCACTCATGGTAATCCGTTGCATTTCAGAGTGTTTGTCCCATTGGGTAACATGGCAGAATTTGTCCGACCAAGGTTGTTCTGAAATGAACGTCCTCACTCTTCATTGTGGCAACTGCGCTGCTGAGGTCATTTAGTCTTTAACTCAAGGCTGGAGCTTTTTTTTTTTTTTTTCTCCACTGGCTTGTTGAAATGACCTCACCGTACCTAACGTAGCCCAGCAGAAAAGGCGATTATTGGTTGTAGTCGAGCTTTATCAAGTGTGTTTTTTTGGTAACTTTAGGGACAGTATGTTGCAAATCAAACGTTAGAAGCTTTACGGAGGGATCCGCCTGCACTTTCTGTAACACACCACCTGCACATGAGAAGGAAGGCTGATTAGGGTGGGGATCTGGGAACACCCGGTTCGGTGTAGCAGACAGTCTGTGCAGATCAGAGTTGGAAGTGCTGGCATGCTAGGCTTTCAAAATGGCTTTCACGGATGAAATCAATTTGTTCAGCCCCTTATCACTTTCCTGTTGAAATGCCATTAAATACATATTTAGGGGAGATTTCTGGACATGAAGAATAGATTTCTCATGTCAAGATTGATTTCGGGCTGACTTCTGGTTTTTTTGATGTGACTGTAATGTTCGAGTGGAATAGCCTGTAATCTGAATGTCAGCATTATAGGGCAGCGTTAATCAATGTCAGAGAATTCCTAGTATAAAAACTCTGACATTAGCTTTTAGTCTGGGAAAGACCATTCACAAGGAAATATTCATAAAACGATCATTAAATTGTTTAAAAGGTGCCTTTACTCTAATTCAGCTTTTGCGATATAATTTGTTTTCCGTATGTCAAAAATAAATAATTGCATTCATAAGCAATGGAAGTCATGACATATTTAGTTAAACAAGTTTTGACTTCAGCTTGACCCTTTGCTCTATTCCTCTTCATGGATTGACAAACTATGTCAGGAGCGTCTTGCGTTGTTACCTGGCGTTGAGTCACTTCCATCAGGCGTGCAGTGTTTAAATGGCAACCCCAATGTTTTATAGCTGTGTGTCTTCACTAGAGGCAACGGTGCGTTCAACACTCGACTGTCGCTGTGTGTACGCTTGCCCCGGCAACGCTTCGGATTCGCCCGGTGAACACCACGTACAGTTTGACTGTAGCCATGGTAATCTGAATGATTTATGAGCGCTCACTTGCCGTGAGCGACGCTCCCGCTTCGCGGTGCCACATGGTTGGAATACCGCTATTATTCTGCTTGGCCTTGGGGTTAGGAAGAGCACTCATAACGGATTCCGTTTTCTGCTGCTATCGCCATTAAATGTCTTTCAGCGTTTTTCTTTTTTCTTTATTAATTATTGTTGTGCACCAGTCTTGCTACAGGGTATGGAAAAGTAAAAATTTTCCCACGTGGGTTGGCGTTGTGGTCTGTCCTGGCTGTAGGAGGAGACACTGGCTCTGAGGAAGGAGGGGAGTGGAGTGGTCTTGGACTGCCAGTTGCCTCACCTGATTGGCATCGATGAAGATCTGCTCAGTACTGGCATCATCCTTTATCATCTGAAAGTAAATATAGCCATTTCCACCAACAGCCACAAACTTATTGTGTAACAGTATAAAAACTATTATTTACGTAAATTATTGATCAGTTTCTTTACTTTTATTTTGCAGGAGGGCAGCACGTCGGTGGGCAGAGAGGAGGCGTTGTCTCCCCAGGACATTGGTGAGTGCGAGGCAACAGAGGACGTAAACGTTGTTCTCTGTTTTGGATCACTGTGACTCACCTGCTGTCTACCCCCACCACCCAGTACTCCATGGTCCAGGGCTGCAGAATGAACACTGCGTATTGGAGAACCAGGCTGGCAGTGTGACTCTGATCCCCCTGAACGGTGCTCTTTGTTCAGTCAACGGAGCTGAGGTGTCTCAGCCCTGGCAGCTCACACAGGGTAAGGAACCCTTGTATTCACCTCAGGATGTACTCGAGGATGTAAAAAGAAAGAAAGAAAATTAACAATCACCGCCGATCTCCGAAGAGCTCATGCAAATTTGCCTTAGAAACAAGCGTCGTTTGAGTGGCGTGTAACCCATCTCCGCCTCCATTTTAATGAGATGCCGATGAGATCACTCGCATTCATCCCTTCTCTCTGTGACCACTTTCACGTTCTCTGTTCCCCCCTTCCTCAGAACGATTCCTAGACAATCACAGCCTCTCCGGGCACAAGTGGATGTGAACATAGCTTTTCTCGGGGCAGATGCCATTTCCTTTTGCTAAACATTTAGAAGGGCAATGGCCCCGGGACAAAGCCCCAGACAAAGCTCTGGGCCCTCAACTTAATTGGCAGACGGAGCTGATAGGATCGCCGGGTTTGAAGTAGGCCGGAGGATTAACCTTTTCAGAGAAGGGAGCAAAGCTTAAACTTACCCCCCCCCCCCCTTCACCCCTCAACCACCGACCCCCAAAAATCTTTGCAGCCTGCCAGTCTTCCGTCTGCCTTGCTGCTTTCCCTGTTCTCCACATCTTTGGCGCGCCTTGGAAAGGCAAAAAAAACAGACATCAGAGGGCCATTTCAATTTACCCAGTATCCCCTTCAGAAACGGTTGCATCTGAGGCCATTTTCTTTCAACAAATGATAGTAATTTCCAGTCGTGCTGCAGCTGGAATCTATCACGGGCCACTCTCTCAGGTGCTTTGTCACTCGTCAGAAGTCATTAATACCAGCAAGATTAGTATTTGGTGCCCAGAGGCAGGGGGGGATAGAGACAGAATCTGATCTAGGGTTGTATCAGTGGAAGTCTGATATATGAACTCCTTATGTTGGTCCAATTCCACATCTTTACAAGATACCAGGTTTTCCCTCAGCCTGTATCTTCTGTTTCACCAACCTTTTGTTCATGGCTGTAACCAGTTTCTTTGTGTCGATTGAGTGCTTAATAGCGATTTGAAACTTTTGTCTGCACTGAACAGTCTAGAGAGGAGTAGTTAGACAGTTGGTGGATTCCCAGAGGCGAAATGTGGTGATTCCTGTGTTGGAGACTGCAGTGGGATTGGTGTACACTTCACCCTGTCTGATTTTAAACGCTGCCGCAAATAGCGGTGTTCACTGGTAATGGCGGCCTAAACTTTGGTGACACATTGTTTGCTAGGAACTCTCTCACCACACAGGGGGGAAGCTGACTAGAAACTAAGTCCATTGAACTTGCTCTATCATTCAGTATAGTCTTTGAATGCATGCTGGCAGTGACTTTGCTAATGACACCATGGCATTTGCTCTGTGCTTCTCCTTGCCTGCAGGTGCACTCATCCGGCTAGGGAAGGGAACCATGTTCCGTTTCAACCACCCCACGGAAGCTGCCCAGCTCCGTGAAAAACGCAAGGTACAGTCCTGAGCAGCAACATAGCTTAGCTTGTGTATGCTAAAAGTGGAGCCGCTTCTTGCAGTGCGTCTTGGAGTCATAATTATCGCCGCCGTACTCTACGCAAACAAGGATCGCACAGATCTCTCTTCAAAGAGATTGCATCTCCAAATCCTTGGAGCCATCTCTGTAAATACCTCGTGCCTTTTCGTCTTTCTCTTCTCTCCCGTTCCCGCTTGCTCTTACTCGTACGTGTCCCCTGAGATGGGAAGAATCCCTCCGATAACTGGCCCTGGAACCGGCACGCGGCCTGATTGTATGAGCTTCTCGCTTTCAATCACATATATCTACCGAGGCAGGTTTAGCAGGTGATAAAATGTTTCTGCACTATTAAAGTCTCTTAATGTATATTTAGAAAGCTGCTGTTGGGGGGTGGGGGGGGGGGGGCTGCTCGGCCTCAGACGCTGCTGCTTTTCAACCATGTCCAATGAAATCAGGTTTACAGGCCTCGACATCGCGTAAAACTGTCACCAGTAACATTTATAGCGTCTATGTTTTTATGTTAAGGATGTATTTTCATTCTTGGAACAAATACAATTATAGTTCAAAATAAAGATTGTTGGCTTATCTTTTTCCATTAAGACTTAGTTACTGAGCCGGAAGAGTAACTTTTTATTTATTTTTTTAAACACAAATTACTGACTTGTGCTTACTTAAAATAAAAAAGATACACGCATATGTTATTTGTTCCTTCAGTTTAGATATCTTTCTGTGGGTCCTCTAAGCTGTATTAAGCCGTAAGGCCCAGGAAAATATGTGCTTTTTGAGCTAATATTTGGTAAATGCATTTCTCCAGCTGAAAGTCCCCCGTCTCACTACGGGACTGTGTATTTAATGAAGTGTGCTGTGTTTTGCTCCTTCCAGACTGGGCTGCTGTCTCTCTTCAACCCGTCCAGGCCAGACCCGTCAGCGTGCGCAGAGGACCTGGCCAAGGGCATGATACTGAACCCAGGGTGAGGGGGGGGGGGGGTGTTGACATTGATCACACATTCTACTGCTCTGCCCGCGTGCCACACGGGGTAGCCGGGATAGGACCGCGCTCTATTGCCGCGGAGAGCATGGTGCTTCAGCTTCTCCTCCAAATCACTGTGTACCCACTGTGGTCTCCCAGGTCTGTGTTTGCTTACTGCATGGTGTTTGTCTGGCGCAAACAGCCAAATGAAAGCCGTACATCGCTCCTGGGTCCCTAGGAGAGGAGGTGTGGAGTGCTCCCATGGAGAGCCAACTCGACGGAGCACCTGCAGCCGAACCCCCCCCCCCCCCGTCCACACACACACACACACACACACCTACTGACAGCGACAGGAGATCCCAGCAGGGTACTTGTATGATATGATACCCCGATGTTTTACAGCGACTCGGCCTGTCTTGACATGTAATTTCCTTCAGCCGACAACGTCCCCAAACAGTGGCGCACCTGCAGGCAGCGAGACCACAGAGAGGGTTTCAGAAAAGCAAGATGGAGGGGGGGGGGGGGGGGGGGTTTAAGCGCAGAGTTAGGGGTAGAGCAAGAGGAGGAGAGCGGAAGGGTTTGGACGGCTTGCCCTCGCCGGTATTGGGGGAGGGGGGGTACTGTTCCTTTGACTGTCAGGCATCATGCAGCTTTTTGCAAGCGCATTACCACGTAATGAAGATTGCTGGCCAGACTACGCACTCTTAAAAAAAATAAATAAAATAAGGTAATAGTAACTCACCCGGCAAGCTGAACCTGTGCTGGCGTGTACCGGTGCGGGATAGATAGCCGTGTGCAGACAGGCTCGGGACATATTTTGGACCCGTTTTGGGCGCACGTCTCTCAGCATTGGCCTGTTCCGTTTTGGCAGAAAACCCTTGCCAAATGTCTGGTCAGTCCCTATGGCAACTGTTTCAGTTTGAATATTCATTCAGATCTGGATTTTGTTGGATTTGTTTGTGCATACTTTCCATTTTGATTCTTTTTTTTTTTCTCTCGTGTTTTTATAGAGCCATTTGGCTTGGCGTTGTTGCATCTGGCTTTGCCTCGCCGCCAGAGACGGAGTCTTCTATTAATGCATGCAGACAGAAGGAAAGGTGCAATGTATCCCTTTATGATACCTTCATTAATGTGCACATATTGTTATCTGATGATTTATGTGGTGTCGGAGCCAGGATTTTTCCCCCCACTCTCCTCTGGCTGTATCCCCATATCATGTAGTTCAAACACAGAGGAATTAATTGGGTTATTTCAATGGATCCCGCAGCTGTAAAGTGGCACCCCTCTAACGTCCTGACAGCTCCAGGACAGGAGCGACGGCTAATGAGCAGAGAACTCGTTGTGGCTGCGCATGTGACGCTTTCGCCCTCACACTTCCTAGCGGCACAGGGCACACGCGTGCACACGGAGACGTTCTTGGAGGTAACTTTGGAGCACGGGCTGGTGCTTGTTGTTCAGGTGCAACAACACAGCCGGTTATATCGGGACGCCGACGATCGTTCAATTGGGCCAGCGCGTCGGATTCCCAGCTCGTTATTCGGTCTGTCTGTGAGACAGGAAAAGGAGATGGTGGGTGGAGGAGGAAGAGGGGGGGGTGGCACACACGGCATGGCAGGCTTGTCGCTTTTGATGGGGAGTGCTCGGTCAAGACGGTGCCTCGGCCCCTCCACTATTAACACCCCTTTCTGATGTCCTCGTAGGTCCTCTGACAGTCCTGCCCCTCTGTAGTCTGACCCTATCCAAAAGGTCTGGCGTCTCCCTAAATGTCTGGCCGCTTTGAGCCTCCAACAGGTTGCCATTAGCTCCCTTCTAGACGTTGCCCGTTATCTCTGATCCAAGGACTTCAGTCTATGGCAAAGCTGAGGTCTGTCAGTACCTCAGAGCACGCCTGTAGGTCCAGTGCCGTTTGTTGCATGTATAAATGTAAATTCACAAAGCTTCAATAATGTTGTTCCTTTTGTTTGTTCCATGTCCAGGGTTGAACTTGAAAAACTGCAACAAGAGCAACTACTCAAGTTGGAAAATCAGAGGTGAGAGGTTTTAAATATTCAATTGAGAAGGCAACCCGAGTTTTTTCAGTGATGAACCTGCTTCTGTTTATAACAGTCCTGTGTGCTGTGGTCCTGTTGCAGAAGGCACATGCAGGAGGCAAAGGAGGTGCAGGAGAAGGAGGAGGCAGAGTTGGAGCGCCGGAGACGAGAGGTGGAGGCCCAGCACAAGGAGTGGCAGGAGGTGCAGGAGACGCTGCACAGACGCAACCAGGAGGTGGAACGACGTCTGTGGAAGCTTCTTCAGCACAGGAAGGCCTTTGGTGGGGGAGAGGAGCAGGAAAGAGGAGACCCCACGAATGGACCAGCGTACAGTCCGGGAGACGAGGGCGATGGACCGGCCCTCGTCGACGCTCCCGCCGAACCAGTCTCCACTGGAGCAGACCAACATGGCCCAGAGCTGCTTCAGACTGTTCAAAAGTAACATGAATGTCAAAAATAAATAAACACACACACATACTTTCTTTTTTTCTTTTTTATAATTCCTAGAGTAGGCTAGATCAAGCTTACACTTCCAATTCCCCCAGAGCAGGCTGGCGAAGGTCGGCTCCTCGCAGAGTGAGCAGTCATTTAGCTAGCCGGGCACTGCATGGTGCAAGACGTCCCCAAGTCGTGTACAGAAAGCCTGTAATGGCTTGGAGACGCTGCGCCTTGCCCTGCTGGGTCTAAAGCCCCCCCCCCGCCTGCCTGCCTGCCTGGCAGTGGTACAAAACCCTGCCAAAGCTGCAGGGTTTTCTTTTTTTTCCCAAAATCTTTCTGAGCTGTGTATTTTGGTTTTCTCGGCCCCGCCTGAGCTCAGAGTTTTGTATGTAAACCCCATCAGATCTACATGCACAGATTTGATTTCGGTTTAGAGCTCGATGAGTAACTCTGATCCTAATCCACCAATTTGGGCTGTTTGCCATTCAGGTCTTGGTGGATGGCAGTGTGGAAAGGGTGGCATTTACAGTGGCGCTTTGCCTGCGAACAAAGGGCTCTGGTGTCACGCCACAGCAAATACTTCAAATTGCTTCTAAAAACAAAGAGCCTGGCAGAGCGTCTTAGAACATAAACCCAATCAGTTTGTGCTCCCTAACCCTCCTTCCTCCTCCTCTTTACTAGGATGAAGTGTGTGTGTGTGTGTGTGTGTGTGTGTGTGTGTGTGTGTGATGGAATAGCAAATGTATACGTTGGTGTCGGGTTTTAACGTGCTGCTTCTCTACCAGGATGGCTGTGCAGTTGGATGCGAATGAGCTTGAGTCTAGACTGTCGAGTGTCGCTGTGCTGCCTGCCGTACTGGAGCCTTGCATGTCATGTAGGGTATGTACTCTCACCTTCACTGCACTGGGCAGACATCATGAATGGATGTGTATGCATGCATAGAGATGCATAGTTATGTGTGTATGTGAGTATATAAATGTTTGTGTGTGTTTTCATGTATTTTCAAATCATTTTTTTATTTATTTAATTGGTAAGAAATGTTGAGGTGATTTGTTTAGAATTTCGATTAGGGGAATATAAATCCACAAAATGTATTATGAACCATGTGTGCGCTCTGTGGTAAAGTGTGTGTGTGTGCACACGAAAAGGTGTGCTCTGCACTGAGCTGCCTTTTCTTCTCCCCAAAGCGGAGCTAATGCCATAATAACTACTCTCCTCCTCAGCCAGGCCCAATACAGATTTTTATGAAGCATGAAATGCCTTCTCCCCCAGCTTGTTTTGTTTGGTTTATTATGCACATATTTCAAACCTATTACACTTCTGTGTGTTTTTTTTTGTGGTCCACCTCAAAGGAAATGACTCCTATTTTGTGGAATCACATTGCGCTCCGAGCACTCTGCGACACTCGCGTACATCTCTGTGCTCCACTACACTGGCCTGTTAATGCCTGATGCTTTAATCAGCGAGGATGGAACGTAAATTAAAAGGTCCGCAAATGCAGTTGGTCATTCAATTTGTAGCCGGTCCCTCAGTTTAATTGGTCATCAACCTTCGTTTTAAAATGACCTTAAGGGTGCATACAGAAATGAACTGGTTTGTTTGGTCAAAAAAAATAAAATAACTGGTCAGTCTTTAATTTTCCTCCTGTTCTAAACACCCTCATTTTTTCTTTTCTTTCTTTCTGTCCATCGCTCTCAGAATGAGGCCATGCCAGGCAGCTCTCTCGTCTCTCCTTGCAAGCCTGACGCGGACATGGCCGCTCCCCATCCGGAGGCCTGCACCAGGGAGGACCGGGAGCTGGAGAGCCACGCGTCTCATAAATCAGGGCCAGGCCTGACGTCCACGGGGCTGGAGGGGGGAGCGGCGGGCGGTGCGAGCGGGGCCGACGCCGGGCTCCGCGGGGGGAGCGGGGAGCGGCCCGGGGACGCCAGCCTCCCGCAGGCGGTCGTCCCGGACGCGGGTGATGGATGTGGCGCGGGGCCGGAGGGGGAAGCTAACGAGAGCCACCGTGCGGCGGATGGCGGGGGCGGGGGGAGCCCGCCGGGCTCAGGTGGGAGCTCATTAGGCGGCGTGTCCCACCTGCAGGGTAGAGGAGGAGCCGGCTCCTCCACGCTCACCTTCCCACAGGCCGCCGCTCGCTCTCCGCCCTCCACGCCGACGCGGAGCGACCCGCCGGTGCTCCAGCGGCCGGAGGAGGCCTCGCCGGAGGGTCGCCTTGGCCGCGGACTGATGGATGGATCCGGGTCGCCGGAGGAGGACCGGCGGGAAAGCCAGGTGGATAGCCCGCCACGGGCGGAGCAGAGCTCGGGGGTGGGCTCCATGGTCAGCAAGGTGTCCTGGATGTTCCAGGATGCAGGGCGTCTCCTTCGCAGCTCCCCCAAGGTCCTGCAGCGGGTTAGGAAGGAGGGCCTTCAGCCTGTGGGGGCCTGCTGGTCCAGCCAGGTGGTGTCCCTGGTGAGTAAGAGTCAGGTTATGGCTGTGGTGAAGGACAGCCAGATGTTCTCCTTGGTCATGGAGAGCCAGGCCATCTCTCTGGTCAGGGACAGTCAGCTGCTCTCCATGGTCAAGAAGCTGACCCAGAACTTTCCACCCGCGGAGACGGCGGGAGCCCTGCCGAGCGTTACTACCCAGGACTTGGCACTAGCTCTATTTTCGGATCAGACGAGCACAGTCAAAGCCATAGAAATGTTACAAGATCAAAGCTTGAGCACAGAAGTAGATTTGTCAGCGGGCCAGAGTACAATTGGCAGTCTGGACTCTCCACGAGCGCAGGAGTCTACAGTTAAAGATGTGAGCACGTCCAAAGAGCAGTCCGCTCCAGAGGAGCATGAAGCCCAGGAACAGCCTCGTCTTCGAGAGCAGCCATGTCAGAGCCTATTCTCAGAACCAGCCAAAAGCTCCGTCACCACGCAAGACTGGGAAGGGGTGCAGGTGTTCTGTCAGAACCTTTTGGATTTCCCCGAGGCCCTGCTGAAGCTCCAGGCCCTGTCCCCTGTAAGCCTGGTCCCCTCTCTACTGCCTGCCATTCCCCTTGCTGTGCTGCGCTCTCAGAGAGTCCTGGCCCTCTACTGGTTGTCTGCTGCTAAAGCCAGCCAGCCTCTACCTCGCCCTGCCCTGCTGGTCCTCCTGGAGTCTGCCCTTTACACTTTGACCTCTGACCTGGAAGCTCTGGAGCTCTTCCATCATCTCCCCCTGTTGCAGCTCACGGAGATCCAGGTGGGCTTCGCAGGGCAGAGTCTGGATCTGACGTGCACGTCAAAGGAGGGTGTCTTGTGCCTACACACCCACAGCCATGCCCTGACCCAGGGGCTGTGTCGTGCCCTGCTTGGGGCCCTTTCCCCAGGGCAGGGTGGGGTCTCTCAGCACCCTCTGCTCCAGGAAAACCTGATGGCTCTGTCTCTGGACTGGAAGGCCTGTGTCCCTGACCTGCTCCTCGACCCGGGCCCGAGGCTGCGCTGCCACTTCCAGAAGACCCTGGCCGACCTGACGTACCTCCTGCACGGCAACATGGACCAGGAGCGTGCCAGCATGGGGGAGGTGCGGCTGCTGCTCTACACCACGGTGGTGGTGAACGTGAGCCCCGAGCCCCGGGCCTCACCCCGGGCCCAGCTCCTCCTCACAGACACCCACTTGGGACTGGTGCAGGAGGACGCCGTCTTCCACCCTGCCCTTTGCGCCGAGGCCCCAGAGCCCCGGCGCTCCCTGTTCCAGGACATGGCTCTGCGGCGTCGCTCTGACATCCGCTGTGTGCTGGTGCGTGACGGCGACGCGGACTGGTCGACCAAACTGGATGTCATCATAGCGCGGGCGGGGGGCAGAGGTCACCCTGAGCGGGCTGCGGGCGGAGCTGTCCCTTCTGCACAGGACTCCAATTCATCTCCACAGCCTGAAGTGTGGAAATTAACTTTCGGCTGCTCGGCTGAGGTTGCCTGCCTGATTAATCACTTGTCAAATGTCTGATCAAGGACTGGACAGCCAATAATGAACAGCCCAGCCAAGCAGCTCGCATTCAAACCAAAGATCGGCCAATCCAAATGAGACGACTCAGGATTGCTATAAATGTCCAAGGGGAATGCATCAACGACCGTTTATGATTTACATGTTGTGAAATATATATTTTAAATTACCTAATGTACCATCAATTTTATTTATTTAATGTGGACTTCTTTAACTGCGTTTTCATAATTGTTATTGTTGCAATCTAAGTTCTCTGTTTACAATTTAGAGAACTTTTTATTCATAATAGTATTAAAAAAGTGAATTGTTAATCTTGGTCTATGACCTTTTTAAGCATTTTGACCCAAGTAAACTCCACTGCTCCCCTGTGCTGGTCAGCTTTAAATCTGTGGTGTGTTTTCACTTGTAATTAAGGGGTTTTAGTCTTTGTACATTTCCTTTAAGTACATGTTGTGTTACATTTTTCCATGTTTAATTCTCTGTTCTCTTTGCCTTATTTATTGCATGTAGAATGATATTGCTAAAAGCACTAAGCAGCATGGGAGTTCAGTTGTCCGTGAGGTTTTATAAAACACCCACATATTCTGTCAAATATAAATAAAACATTTTATGTGTGTGTAAATATGTGCAAATGCAATAAAAGTCATCATACAAAAAGTTATACAGGCTTGCCTTTCAGTTTATTTTTTTTTTTTTTTTTTTTGGTGGTTGGTGTACTACTTGAAGATAACTCATTGAGTTGGGACTTAAGACCTCAACACTTTCCACCAGCATTTCTTCCATTTAATCTCATTCCCCTTTTTTTTATTTCCCCCAATACTGTTCTTCTCTTCGTCCATCTTCCTCTTTCCCTTCGTTTGTCTCCGTATGCAATGCTGGCTTTGGCAGTCGAATACGCGATGTCCCCCAGAACTGAGCGGTGGGTTTAAGACCTTGAATTAATTGGTATTCCGCGAGTAGCCCAGCGTTTACCGGAGGACAGACTAACATTAAGAGCCTGTGATGCATTGCCACTCAAGCGTCCACAGCCACAAAACCAACTGGGGTTTTTCCCCGTCGACGTTGTCCACCTTAAGACGTATTGTCATTGCAGGTAGACGGCTACTAATGTAAGGATAGGCCATGGTCGATCAATGACCAGACTTGGGATTCAAAAAGACAAAAGCAGTGTTAGGTGCTGGAGGCAAGGACATCTCTTGTCCTGACTGAGTGCTCCAGCGTGGTAAAATTACAGGGCCAGTAGTGCACAATCTATTCTCTTTTCTGCTCTTAGTACGAAGAGGGGGGTGGGGGGGCTGAGGTCTGACCATGAATGTAGAAACCCATCACACCTTAATAGAACGCTTTGGTTGGTGCTATGCTAAGAGCCGGGGACTGTGTGAGACTTTTTTTTTACTCCTTTGGTCAAAGACATTTAATTAACACTCGTGCCATCAACTGTGAATCATGTCACCTGGTGAAATAAAACTGCAAAAAGGTGGACAGGTCCAAAGCCAAAAGATCATATTAAAATGAGATGGTCCAATGTGCAGCGAAAGATTAAAATGAAGGGCTAATTTAGCGCAAGTTCATTTTCAAAATTCTTCCCATGATATTGAGGCTAATGTATTGCAAATATTTTTACAGGTTTTGAAAGGTATTTAATATAGATGAGAAAGGAGACTGTCCTTTGGTAGATAACACCATAAATTGGAGCAGTAATTGAAAACACAAGAAGGGTTCATCCGCTTGAAATTAAACTCCTCGTTTCCCGTTTCTAGCTTTTATGAAGGGTTATGTGACAAAGTAGATTTGCGATTGAAAAATAATCATTGATCATTTCTCCTCCATATCTCAGTAGACTATAAAACAGGAGGTTATTTCTTGCTTTTAAGTAGTGAACCAATATTTCATCCTCAACCTTTCTTTTCTCCTTCATCGTGTGATAAACATCTTTAAAGTTTTTAAAAATAACTATTGCTTTGAAAATAAGAGTAAATGTTATCTTGAGTGTAATATCACGCCATATTAAATGCAGTTCATCTCAAAATCTCGGAACAGGAAGGAACAGCAGTCTGATCTGGCCTTAAAGTTAAGCATCATTGTCAGCATCGTAGACGCTGTGTCGACCTGAAGCAGGTTGTTTGCTTTGAGTGATGCATGTCTGAATTAAAAGTGAAGCCTGACCACAGCCCCCAGGACATGCAGCAGACACTTACACAGTCGGGTCAGGCCATGCATTCAAATGGTTACTCTGTGATTTCCCACCGGAGTCTCTGTGTTCATCATAGGCACACGTGGTTTACTTTCTCATTGGCTATTCAGCAAAGGTAGCTTATCTATTTCTCCATTCTACAACAAGAAACAAGCTCAATAATTGTTCATTTGAAGTCACCCTACTCAGGCACAGTTTTGTACAGGCAAAACAGAATCTTTGAAAAAAAAATGTTAGCTAATAATCTTTCATGCAGTTTAGGCAGAGGGAGCTTAGTGAGGTTCCCTAATGATGCCCTCTATTTTGGGCATTTCCTCCTGCGTCTAGTCCATCTGTATTTTCTCCATGCCTGCATTTTGGACCATTCTAGCAGGGACGTTGTGGTTTTCTTCTTCAGTCGGCTCCCAGACTAGAAAGCGATTTGTAACTAGAAACGGAAAGGAAAGGGCTTTGCTTAATCTCTCGGAGAAGAAGCCAGTTATCAGACTTAATCTAGCATTAAGACGGGACAGTGGCTCAAGGGAAAATAATTGGGACAGATTAAAACGGACGAGAGACATGGTGATGTTTAACACAGGACAGATCTCGATATGCTTCAACAACAGTGGGTTTGTGTGTGCGTGTGTGTGTATGCGTGTGGGGTGGGGAGGGGGGTGTACAACGACTAGTTTTTGCACAGCTGAGCTCCCATATACTCATACACGCTTGGCTCGGTGGACGAATCCATTGTTTTCATTCACTTGGTTTCAACTATATCAACCAGTCTGAAGAATGCCACTAATTTGTGTTGTGCGTTGTTGACATAATAATGAATCTGTGCTAATTAGCTTCATACAAAGGCATCTTCGCTGCGGATGCATTAGTGTGTGTAGATAGAGAAGACAACCCCACAATGAATCGTGTTTTCCTTTGTCACAGCACATTTATCTCAAGGACACGTTTCGACGTCGGAGTCCAGCAATGTGAAGGCCCTTTTTGAGGACAGCAAGGACCTTCCACTGTTTTGAAATTAATCTCAGTCAAAAAGCTGCGCGATGTCTTTAACTTCATCACTGCACTACCCTCTAATGAAGTCCGCTGTGTGCCAGCGAATGCCGGTTTTATCCAAGCCTCTGATGGAATTTGTCGGGGGCTAGTCTCAGAGGAGACGCTCACCATGGCACCCTGAATGTCACAGGCATCTTTGAGCTACGCTCATTTGTGAAGAACTGTCCCAGGGCCAGAGAAATTTCCATGCCCCTTTGAAGGGTGATTTTGTCACGCAGTGTCATTTTTTAAATTGGAATACTCAACTCCCCCATCCCAACCCACCCCTACTAATTTTTGGACCACACATGAGTTACATTAGCATTTGCAGGAACTGCGAGACATTTGCCACCGTGGATAGTGACAGATTTCACAAGCTCAGTTCTACGGTTGCCCTGGAGGAGGGGTGGGGTGAAAGGGGGTTGGGGGGGGGGGGGGGGGGGGGACAAAAACAACAAAACATGACAACCCCATCTTTTTATTATTTGGCTTAACCCCGCAGAACATAAATACAATCCAATATTTTACAAACATGCAAGA
>JAVQJS010095923.1:0-18279 GCA_036024795.1 Galaxias rostratus
ACACACTCACAGAGAGAGAGAGAGAGAGAGAGAGAGAGAGAGAGAGAGAGAGAGAGAGAGAGAGAGAGAGAGAGAGAGAAAGCGAGCTTACAAGCTGCATCAGTCTGACCCTCCTTCCCACTGGCCCATGATAATGTTATTAAATGTAACGGAGTAACATGTCCAATCAAGGCGAGCAGGATAATTAACTTGTGTCCCTGTCATTAGTCTGGAGGAGAGGCCAGATAACGAGACCCTCTTCAAGGAAAATTAGAGCTCTCAGACATCTGCTGCCCACCCACACTCATTGTCCCTCAGTCAAAAATAACTGCCCTTGAGCCTAAGAAGGGGGGGAAAAAAACAACCTAATCTCATTCGAGGCACAACGTCCCCTGCGGCTTAATGACAATGTATGTCCTCTCACTCACAGACCGTTAATGACCAAAGAGTAGGGGGAAACGTTTTCTCAGGTGAACATTTTGATAAATGCCAATGCATGAGCTTGGGTCTGGCTGTGTTATGGATGCACTTTCCTCTGTGAAAAGGAAAAGTACGTGCAGAGTCGTTTTTTAACATTATCGAGGTAGAAAGAAGTAGCCATGCCACATGCTTTTAGGGGGCTCGGGAGGAAGGTAACCCACTGCTGCGGAACTAAACGTTGTTTTCCCGGAATGTCTCCTGTAGGGGAGCCAAGTGCGCCCAAGTTGGAGGCCAAGATTCAGAGCAGGGGCAACGTCCTCCAGATCAACTGGATCAAGCAAGATGATGGGGGCTCCCCCATCAAACACTACCTGGTCCGATACAAGGCTGTGAGTATGATGGCTGTGACTATAACCCTGTCTGTACCACGGCTCCTCAAGCCCAAACCAGTTTTCAACACACGTCAAACACTGCGTTTGGTGGATTTATGCTGTAAGCCATGCGCATGTATGCCTTAAACTTTATGAGTACGATGGGTTTATTACTTATCATTTTAATCATAGGGAAAGTATTTAAATCTATTCAATCATCTACCCACTATTTGCCAGTAAGATTATGACAAATTATTATGATATATTATGATACATGATGAATGAAAGACACAATATTTAGAAAGATAAATTTGGTATCAATGGTGATTAATGTTTTTAACCGAATGCCACTAATTACTTCTCTCCCTCTCCATCCCTTACTTGTGCCCCCCACCCCCCATGCAGAAGAACGTTTCTGAGTGGAAGCCAGAGGTCCGTCTGCCCCACGGCAGTGAGTACGTGGTCCTGAGTGGCCTGGAGTGGAACACCGAGTATGACATCTATGTGGTGGCAGAGAACCAGCAGGGCAAGTCCCAGCCTGGCACTCTCTCCTTCAGGACCACCACAGAGCCGACCTCCGTCCCAGGTACTAGCTCCTCTCCCCCGCCAAAGCACCCCCCTCCCACCCCACCGCATAGCCATTGCCGGAAGGAGCACTGGCCCCGTGACCCTGTGCAAGCCCTTCTCTAAAGCTGATAGGCCTCTGGGAATACGAGTCGCGAAAATAGAGAGTGTAGTTACGTCCTTTCGTTCTGGCTGGCTAACTATTACAGAACTCGATTGGTTTGATTGTAATCACTGATATTCCTATTTGTGTATAGGCGTGGAATGGGTTCATGCCCTCCTCATCACGACCCAGCCATTCAGCGCCAAATAGTGTTTGAGAAGGGAATAATTGTAGTTATTTGAATTGTGCTGGCGGAATGACCAGGGGACCATCGGAGATACCGGGGGCCTGTATTTAACAACTCACTTTATCCCGGGAGGCTCCGCTCCGAATAGGAGACTAGTCGGAGCATGCCACATTGCTTTGGGCCGATAAGAAGAGATGAATGGACCAAAGAGCGCTGCAGTTTGTCTGACAGTTTAAAGAGGCGTAATTTGCTGTCCCTGGGCGATGCTTCGGTGGCACAGATAGAAACGGGCACGGCTCCATCCTTTGGTCTCGGCCCAGGCCCTGGGAGGCTGACATCGCCTCGCAGGTTTCCCGAGCAGTAATGTCATAGGATGGGGCGTTGTGTACCGACGCTGAGGCCCCAGCAGTGCCAGTGGTCACGGTCAGCCGGCGCTCTGAACGCAGTGGTGTGTGCCGTCAAAGGTTTGTGTTGAACTTGGGGGCTGCCTCCTCACCGATCCCAACTTGGCGCTGAATCTGGCTCAGTCAATCTCCCATCGCCATTCGTCTTCCCAAATCATTCCCTCTCCTCTTCTACTCCTCTTTATTTTGCACTAAGCCTTGCCCCCCCCCCTTCCCTCTCTCTCTCATTGTACATTGCTCTGCTTTTAAATGGAAGCAATAGCTGTTACCTCTTCCCTATCTTTTCATGTTCTACTTTATATCCTCTCTTTCCATAATTCCTCTACGTGTTTCTACCCCTATTCATCTTTTTCACCCTCCCTCTCTTCTCGCCTGTTTGATGTTCTGCTGAAAAAGCATCAAAGTCTCCTTCTCTTCATCTCACCCTCTCCCTTGGCTCCGTGCTCCTGTCTCGCTCCCTCTATCTCTGTCTTCTAAAGCCAGGTTCAGTGGGTCTCAGTTCAGCGTCACTGCTGTATTGGGTGACCTGAATTTGGGCCTTAGCTCGGTGAGGAAGCAGCCTGCAGTCTCTGCATGGTAACGCTTCAACAGGATTAATGTGTTAATGCTTTACTGGAGACCTAACAGGCTACTGCCAGTGCATGGCACATAGGGAAGTTGCTTTTCCTCATGCGCTTGGCGGGAAACAGCCGTAAAGCAGTGGGAGGTTTGGATCACTCATTATTGCTCTAGAACAGGTTCATGTAGATTCAGTCACAGACCCTCATTTATATTATTTGTTTTTTGGGGGGGATTTTACGTGAGACTTTCTTTGCTGCACTCCATGTTGCTGTGCCAATAAAAAAGTCAGTTGCTGCAAGGCGTGTGGTTTTTTTAGTGCAGTTATTTTTAGACTCAACATCTGCACCAACTTACTGTTGGTTTACCAACTGTTAATTATTTGAGACTGAAGATTTAGTCCAAAAACAGCTGCTCTGTCATAAATCCAACTCACCCAGGATTATGTTATGGCACTGCGCAATAGTTCAATAAAAGTGGAAGCATTATATATTTATACTTTCATGCAATATTTTTATTTTTAAAATGTATAATATTTATATACTTATTTGAGCTTTTGCATATTAATCAGATATAATTGATGACGCACGCAACCAAATTACAAGCATATACTCTCAATAACCTCTAGATGAACTGAGGGATGCTGTACTTAGAGGGTTTGGTATGGGAGGCATTTGGGGATATCTTAGTATATTCCCCCTGAGGGGCCACAGTACTTTACATTTTCAAATCCAAATCTCCCCAGCTAAGGCTGACCTGGAGTAGAACGATTAAAACGTGTAACATTTGCGGTTTTGATAACATGCGATTAGTCACCCAGCCATGCCGAATGCGATTCGACATAACCTGACCTAAGCGACCACTTTTTGTCCATGACGTGTGGTTTGCATGGGCAACATCCTCCGCCATGGAAAATGAATTGCTGTGTACTCACTCCCTTGCATCTAGGTTGTCTTGTATATTTAAGAGGCTGCCTTATCATCTTAACATCTACACTGTTATTGGTCCAGAAACACACTTACTGTATTCCAGGGAGGTTGTCTTGTGCTTAGTGTTGTTGTTCTATGTTAATATTTCCTGATCCCAGTGTTTTCACCATCCCTGTGGTCTCACCTCTGCTTGCTATGGTCCCCCTTTCATTGGCTGTGTTATGGAAACTAACATGCCATAGCTTCTTTTAAGTTGACCCCCACAAACTGGCTTGAATTTCCTTTTGTATTCCTTTATTCAGTCTCAATTAACCTTTCAAACTTGGGTTTCTGTATTTATGACCTATTTCTATCTCTTGTTTTCTCTCTCCCTCTTTCCCTCTTTCCCTGCCCCCCTCTCTACTTGTCCTACCTGTCGTCATGTGATCTTCTTGGGCACTTCTGGACCATGACATTCTCATACACACAAACTTTGTTATCTTTGGTGTTCTTTTTTTGGCTGTTGTTTTCTTCTTTACTGTGAACCTCACTGTGAACAATTCTGTGTGTGTGTGTATGTGTGCTTTCTTTGCTGTGTGTTCCGTGGCCTCAGCGACCCTTGGCTGCTCGTCTGTGACATACACTCTGGCCTCACTCATGCTCTCCATGCTGACTGTGTTCTGGCTCTCATAAACTGAGTCTCGATCGGGCCTTTGAAATCTCGGCCAGACACCTTTGTTTTCTATGCCTTTGACCCTTGTGCAGACACACACGTTAAAAAAAAGAGACGGAAGAGTCAAGACATCGGTTTCATGTTAAGAGGGTTAAAACGGGGTCCTTGGTACTTATATCATTCTGAATGTTGGATTATTTCTCTTTTTTTTTCATATGTTTTATGTTGCATAGGAATGGATTTGGATTAGGTCAGTTTTTGAGAGAGTTTTGTCAAATAACACGCAATGGACTTCTGTACTATTAGAACATTGTAGAACAAGCTGTGCCTACCTTCTGTGTATTTTTGGATATAAGCTTCAAATGGTATGGTTCCTGCTGTACATAACAGGAAAGGCACACTGTGCAGAGGAGTTTTGTATAGGTTAAGGTTGCGCAATTCATAATTTGAGACATCCCAAGTTTCTTTCTTCCTCTGTTTCGTCATTATGGTCACAAGGCTGATTTTCAAAGGAACTGCTGTATGATAGACAAACTACTGTCTTGTCTGTTGATGTGAGAATGACATTGAGATCATGTTTTGTGACAAAGTGTACATAATCTTTTCAAAAGAAAATCCATTATCTAGATATAGGCTGATCTTCTGATTTGTTTGTTTTTTGTTGCTCTTTTTACCTTAAAAAAAAAGAACGCTCAAATTAATGATACAGCTGTTAAACACTAAAATAATATTATATGTCAGTCATTTTCAATAATCTGAATTTATTATATTCTACGACACCTTTTGTAAGTACATACAAGTGTGTTACCATGCTGTAAACATTGTAGGTTGTGAGATGATGTGAAAAAAATAGAGTTGAAACTGTTTCTTTTGACAAACATACTGGCTAGAATTATAGAGACTTACATTCTGAAATGCAAGTGAGTGTGAATTACAGTGTTGAATTCTGTTGACGGTTCATCCTCAGAAATGCTAAGAGTTTTTGGCCTATGTCTGCGTGCTAGTCTGAAGCTTTAACAAAGTGTCTTATTAAACATTGGCCCACATGGGGTGTAAAACCAGGTTTGGAGAGTACGGATGCCTGGCTGAACTGGGAAATAAACTCCTCCTGGGAAAGACGAGGCATATCCTCTTTGTTCGAAACTCAGATTAGCATTTTTGTGATGAATCACCTTGCCGTTTGCTCCCCTCCCATTTTTAAATTGAATTGGAAGGTAATAAAGTGATGCGCCTGGAGTACTGGCTTCTGGGTTCGCATGTGCCAATCCCATTGTTTGGCTCTTCCTTCACATGCGTAAGCCAATTGGCTTCTTCCTGTATGTCAGCTCTGTTTTCCTCAGGTTATTGTAAGGTAAACCTAGTTATGTGACAAGTGTATTTATGGAACCAGAGCCAATATGAGTTTCCTCCCTCAGCCAGTCACGTTTGCATGTAAAGAAGTAAATGCATGTAAAGAAGTAAAGGCGGGTTTTTTTTTCCCCACCCATTTCCCATGCACTTTGTTCTCCTCGTCTCATGGAAAGTCATATTCCCTTTATTTTGTTTGTTATCAGCCAGTTGTTTCAATGTGCTCAGCAAATACCTGACAAGCTTCAAACAAATATTTGATGCTCAGTAGGGGCTGACACAGCACGGATTTGTGTTTCCTCACAGTACGTTAATGTTTGGTGAGACGACTCCCTCAGCGTTAAAAAGGACTGAGATGGGATTCATCACACCTGTTAGAACACCGAAAACAATAACCATTCCCAGGGCTGCTGCTCGCCCCGCAGGTGTATGCAAAACAATTCAAACCCCCACCACCACCCCCCGCTACCATACCCACCCCTCCACCCATTTTCTCTCTTTCTTTTTTTTTTAATCCAAGCCTTTTGGCTGAACAAAGAGAAATGTGGAGTGTTGTCTCAATCTCTCAGGATTTTGCCAATCAGTCAAGCCGGATCTTAGAAGTTTTTCTTCACTGTTTCTGTCCTTTTTCAGGAGAGTTTGAGGGATTGCAATTGATGAAAATCCCATGATTGAGACCAGGGACAATCTGGTAACAAGGTACTAGAAATAAAAAGATACTATAACCTTTCTATGGAGTACTATATGGCCTTCTAGGCCTTTCTATGAAAGGTAATAGACAGTTGATAGACAGCTAAGGAGGTTAGAGTAGTGTACGCTTGTAGAATATAACTCCATGCTCATAAAAGGCAATTGTATTGAGTTGCTGTTAGGTACAGGTCTATGACAACCTGTTTGTAACGGGTCTCACGCCCCCAACATTCCTCCTGAAATTGTGTTTCCTATCAGCTTCCTGATGCATGGTATTGAAATGTGACGTCTAACCACTGCAGAGGGGTTATAATTACAGCTGTGGCCCATCAACAGCCTGTTTTAATTGAAGCCATTTCATCCGAGACAGAAAGCAAACAACCTTCAGGTGAAGTCCGTTGACGGTTAAGTTACCACGTGCGTCTATCGCAGGCATGCGGCTTGTCATTACCGAACGCTCTATCAGCCGTTTAGTTTGAGCAAAGACAAAGTGAAGAAAAAGCTTATGTGATTTTAACTGTTACACCAAACATAGGCCTTTTGCATGGGTTTGTACTTTTCAGGGGGTTTTTTCTCTCCAAACACAGCTCTTGTATGTGGACGTCAACACCCCTCTGTCAACTAACAGGTCACTAATTAGTTGTCCTTGTTAATCAGAAGACTACCCAGTGCTTGTACAATATCAATCCATGCATCGAGTAGAAATCAAATTGTTTCAAGGTTTTCTATCCTGTTAAGATTGCAACTCATGCAGAGGGGATTTGCATAAAGGTGCGCATTCTCTGTACAGAGTAGACTCTCGTTCTCCCTACACACATTTGTAAGCCCTTGATCCTAGAGCGCAAACACTGAACAAGTCCTTGCCAGAATCTGGGTGTGTGTTACTGGAAGATAAGACACAGCATCCGTGGTATAAAAAAACAGAGAGAAAGAAATTGAGACGGAGGGGGGCTGTAATATGAGATGAAGCATAAACCTTCAATCTCACTGCATTTGAATTGAAATAAGGTATTTAACTTGAATGGAATGCAACATCCCTGCTGGTCAAGTTGAACTAAACAAAGTGTTCCTTACTGTTCACACATACTGAAGGTCCTACACACATCCCCATGATCTATCTAGATGACTGCTGTCGGGTGGATTGATTTGTGTCAAATCTATTTTGGACTTGCTAAATCTCAATTTGCATGTTTGTTTAAAACAAACACAATTACTATGACTGGGTAATCAGACCATAGCCCAGAATTGTGTTTGTTTGTTTGCTTACTGCAAATACGCTGCTAAAATGCACTTGCTTCGCTCTCATCTAGATGATTAAGTCAGGGATGCACTTATGTTCTCTACCTGACTCGTAGTTTTTACCATTATATTTTTGTAGACACAATTTTATAAGTAAAAAGCGTCTGCTAAATGAATGTAATGCAATGTAATTTCATAATGCAACATCGATTTGACACAAATTGTAATCATTAATTTGGGGTCAGGTATCTGTTTAATAGTTCCTCACATAGTTTAGCACACGTCAGCCGAGTAATAAATGTGTGGGGTCTGCTCTTCCATTGAGCTGGAACAATAAGCATTTGTAAATCCTTTGTTGTGTTTGACATATTCCTGGATATGAACATGTGTGGTTCTGGTAAGTACCTTGTGTTTTTGTTGTGACATACAACTAATGTCCCGCACTGCTTTTGTTGTTTTTTTGCTTTGCTTCTAAAATGGCTTCATCATTTGTCTTTTTTTCTCTTTAAAGGTCCAAACACATTTGCTATCTGCATCTATTTTTAATTGTTTTGCTTTATACCATGTACTGTCAAGATTAAAAGATAGAAAAAGAAAGCTACAACAAAAAGAGAACCAGCCACTTAAGATAAAAAGTATCAATTACCTTTTTGCGTAACATTTTCTTAAAAAAACGAGGTAAAGTTTGATTTTAATATCCTAAGTTTGTGTTAGCTTGCTAGTGTAGCATAGCATGTTGCCTGAGATGGATATGTCCGTTTTAAGTAGTATTTCATGTTGGTTAGGTCACCTCCTAATAAGAGTCCCTAATGTGGCTGGTACCTGCAACACCGTATGTCTTAACATATTAACTTCGATGTTTGTCATCGATCGACAATCCTTTGAAATGCATCGAATATAATTTTGCTTTGGGCAAGGCCTCAAATGTGTTTGCTGAAGTAATTACACCTTTTATCATGCATTAATTTCATTATAATTAATGAGTAGGTGGCAATTACTAAGCCATACGGTAGAGAACAATGTGGTGCATTGTGTGAAATACAGTTGAGGCCTTATAAATATGAGGAAAAATCCTCTCGAAGCCTGACTCAGCATTTCGTTCTTGTCTCTCTTCCCCCTTTCCTTTCTTTTAACTTTTTCTTTGCCTTTGTTGGGTTCTGTCAATCTTCTTATTTACTCCCCAAACTCTCGACCTTCCTGATGTCCATCCACTCCGCCCCTGTTTTTTCCTCTTGTTTTTTTGTTTTGCTCTACCTTGCTGTCACTGTGGTCAGACGCTATCGAAGGTGGCTCTAGCATGGGCACGGGCGCCATCGTCGGCATCCTCATCGTGGTCTTCATCCTGCTGCTGGTGGGCATCGACGTCACCTGCTACTTCCTCAACAAGTGTGGCCTCCTCATGTGCATCGCCGTCAACTTCTGCGGCAAGTCCGGCCCTGGAGCCAAGGCTAAGGACATCGAGGACGGGGGAAAAGCCGCCTTCACGTGAGTTGTCACCGTAGGCATTGCTCTCTCAGCTGGTAATCACAAAGGATCTACTTGTTTCACGATATTAAAATTGAGATCTTACAACAAATGACCAGCGCTCTTAAAATGCTGTGTGTGTGTGTGTGTGTGTGTGTGTGTGTGTGTGTGTGTTTGTGTGTGTGTGTGTGTGTGTGTGTGTGTGTGTGTGTGTGTGTGTGTGTGTGTGTGTATGTGTGTGTTTGTGTCACTAAAGGGCAGGCTGATGAGACAGGGTCCAGAGAGCCAAGAGAAAGCGAGGGGCTTAGATAAATAGGCCATTGTGTGTCAGAGAAGAGGAGCCTACAGTGGATTGCTCTCATTTGGAGCAGAGGGCTGAGCAAAGAGGAAAACTGGATCTGCTCGTCCCCACTGTTAGTTTTGTGGGAGGCTCCGGTCGAGCTGCATCTAGTTTCGGCTCCAAGCCTGTATTTCCAGATCTAAGGCGTGCCGTTTTCTCGGACATGTAGATTCCTGTGTTCGTGACTGTATAGATTATGTGAAGAAATGTCTGTTTCTTTCTCTTAAAGGGCAGCCAATGGTAGCTCTTGTACCTAACATGTTCTTTGGGGGAAGTCAAAAGTGATGGGGTGGGTTGGAGAAAATTAGACTGCTCCATCATGGTAGGTTCCCCTCACTCATTTGTCTTGGGTGTTGTAGTTCTTTAGGTAAAGACTGGGTCATCTGTAGTCAAAGACACGGCTCAGAGCGAAGCTGTTACAAGCAGACAAATAAAAAAAAATAGCATACTTTTAGTTTTTTTTAATGTCTGGGAAAACATTTTGTGCAGAAAATATTTCTAACCTTGTGAACAGTGAATTTTCCTCTGCAGCAGCCAAGGCGAGTGCCGAGAAGCTACTGTTACACGTCACGTAAGATCAGCGCTGCTCTGCACCACCTGCTCACGTATCATCTTTGAGGAGGCGTCGCTTTTACTCCGGTTCCTTTTTCCCCGTGTCATTACTTTGCTCCCCTCAAAGCAGCGTTCCCCTACCGTCTCCGTGAATAGAACTGGGCCATGGCTGCTATTGTTACCCCGCTTTGTACTCAATGGCAGCGTGTGGTTTCTCTCATTATCAGAGCCGATGCACCCTCTGATGTATTCCTGAATCTTGTTGTGCTGTCTACATGCATGTCAGCGTGTGCAACACACATGGCATGCACCCTGCTATTGTTGCCATCGCTTCAAAGTAAGCAACGTTGACTGTTTGATAAATAACCGTTAGGTTGGGCCGAGTTTGAATTGTTTAGTGGGTGGGAGTTGTGTGCTCAATTGTGTTGGAGGAGGACTAGGGAGAACAATGCGATTTGTGTCTGACTCTCGAGATGGCTCCCCTCCCCTTGAAGAGCTCGAACGGCGAATCGATCTGTTTGCCTCACTATCAACTACAAAGAGCCAGCTCAATTCAAACCACGTCCGATGGGATATCTGAAGGCCAATTTGAACGAAAGGGAAAATCACTAGCTAGCTGCCGTCTCTGTGTGGCGGGTGGAACGACGGCAGCCAGCTAGCTTCACAGGAGATTACTCTTTCAGAACCATTCATATTATCTTTTTGAGTCAGGTGGGTGGGGGGTTCAGGTAGTAACAAAGATTTTTCTTAAACACCTGCGTACCACAAGAGCTAATGTGATAGTCAGATCATATTATTTGCTGATCATAAGGTATTTCGGATTATGCAAGCATAACACTTTGTCACACCTTAAGTCGTGAAGAGCTATGCCGCTGTCAAGAAGTCTAAGCACACGTATTAAGTAGGTGGTCAAATTAGATTAGATTCACAAAACCTCATTTGAGACTGGTCCAGTTCCCCAATATTAAGGGTTCGCCTCTGGGGAGCCATGCTACATGACTTGCATAACTTATGTGTCAAATAGATTTACAGGGAATTACTTTTAACTTCAACTGGAATAATTAACTTGACCCCCCCCCCCCACACACACACCACCACCACCCCACCCTCACCCCACTCCCCTCCCAACTACCCAAAATGCAATTAACAATGAGTGACATTCAATCTGTGAGCTAAGCCATGTTTTGATTGCACAGACTACGTCTGGCACGGCTAGTCCACCAGGATGAGAGGTTCCTAATAGGAGGAAGCGTGTGTGTGGAATGTATTCAGAGAATGGTGGTGTCTGACTTTATCTGCCTCCCAGGCATATCTGGCTCACTAATCTGTTTTTCCCGAGGTGTCGGGCACTCTTGCGTTTTTGTGTACAAATTCCCGTCACACTGCGCTGCCGGCCTGGATTAGACGGTGTTTGTGGTAAATTCCGCATTTGGCTGTGTAATGGTATATGTGAATGTTTGCATGTATCTAGGAATGATGCCCCCCTCCCCTCTTCTTTATCTGTGGTCTTGTTGGTACTTTGTATGTGCATATAAGGTGTGTATGTGTGTGTGTATGTCTTTGTGTGTGTATGTGTGTGTGTAAAAGAGAAAGAGATTGTATTTGTGTGTGTGTGTGTGTGTGTCACCTCCATGTACAGTAGATCAAGAGGCTCTTTAGATCAGAGCGAAGGAGGCGGAGAGCAGGCAGGATGCTGTGAAATCCAGATGCACCATGTGCTCCCTGCAAGCCAGCCTGCCTCAGATGTATTTTTAGTCGGGCTAAATAATGAATGCCTGAAAGAGCCGCTAGGACCCCAGACCAATATCTGGCAACCCCCTGCCTTGTCTGCTCACCTGTCGTGGATGAGGGTGCGGGGAGGAAGATGACAAAAGAGGGAAGGCGTGCGGGGGTGTTTTTTTTCCAAGAAGACAAGTGACAAGGGAAGAAAGAGAGGAGGAGGCTATACCTTTATGGCCTTGCAAGGATTCGGTTTTTTATGTCTTAAACATTTCTCCAAAGCATTGTGCATCTGACTCAGCTCTGACACCGAGGCACAGGTGCCTTGGCCTAAGGCCCAGTTTCAATTAAAAGCTTGGTGTGAAATATGTTTTTGTGTAACACCTATCTTAATGCAGTGGCCTGGAGAGAGAGAGAGAGAGAGACAGAGAGAGAGAGAGAGAGAGAGAGAGAGAGAGAGAGAGACAGAGAGAGAGACAGAGAGAGAGAGGAAATGGGAGAATAACAATATTTGATTGTGTTTCGCCGAGGGTCTGCTGTGCAAAGGGAAGCAGCACACAGAAGGACAATGAGGAACAAGCGGATAGCGATGTAGGAGGCGCGTGTCTCAGATGGCTGGGATGGGAGCGCGGAGCCCACAGCCACGGGATCCAGCCGAGCGGCTCAGCAAGAAGCGCGTCGCGGATGAACTCCCCACATACTCAGCGACAGATTTATGGGAGTTAGATTACAGTGGGGTATCATTTTGTTAGGAAGAAGAATATGAAGAAGAAAAAAAAGTTTTAGCTCAGCAATGATTGGGGGGGGGAACATAATTACGGGAACATGTAAATTTCTGCCTTTTTTCCTGATTATAGACCAGCTGCACATAACACCTTGATGTAGCACTCCAAACCCTGGAGAAAGAGCATAGAAACAGGACCCCTAGATCCTGTAGAACATCATGTGGAGCTCGGCGGTGACTGTGTGGACGTTGTGGGTGTCTGTGTGATCAGAGACTGTTGAAGTGGCTCTGCGGGGGATTTAGGAGGAGACAGTAGGTGGCCAGGCTCAGACTAAGCCTGTCTCACGGTGGAGGGAAAGGCATTTTGTACTCCTTAAGAGACATTTCTGGGTGTGTTCTAATCATGCATGAAGCAAACAATCTTTATTTTTTTTTTTTTATGAATGTCAAAGACAGGCCCTTATCTTTTCAGCCCCAGCTTCAGATTTCACCTTCTATGACCCTGCCAACCAGCCTGCCTGATGGAGTGTCTGACTTTCTGTATGTCTGCCAGTCTGCCTAACGGAGTGTCTGTCTTTCTGTGTGTCTTCCAGTCTGCTTGACGGAGTGTCTGTCTTTCTGTGTGTCTGCCAGCCAGCCTGCCTGCCTGACGGAGTGTCCGTCTTTCTGTGTGTCTGCCAGTCTGCTTGACGGAGTGTCTGTCTTTCTGTGTGTCTGCCAGTCTGCTTGACGGAGTGTCTGTCTTTCTGTGTGTCTGCCAGCCAGCCTGCCTGCCTGACGGAGTGTCTGTCTTTCTGTATATCTGCCAGTCTGCTTGACGGAGTGTCTGTCTTTCTGTGTGTCTGCCAGCCAGTCTGCCTGACATAGTGTCTGTCTTTCTGTATGTCTGCCAGCCAGTCTACCTGACGGTGTGTCTGTCTTTCTGTGTGTCTGCCAGCCAGCATGCCTGACGTAGTGTCTGTCTTTCTGTACGTCTGCCAGTCTGCCGCCTGCAGACAGGAAGTCATCCGTCTGTGTTTCTGCCGTGTCGGGGTGCCCCCCCAGTCTGCCCTTGCTCCGGTGTCAGCAGTGTGAGGTCGTGCCCGGCCTGTACCTGTCCTGGAGGCCCTGTCTAACTTCAGTGCCCCGTGGCCACAGCTAAACACCTGTCACATCGGCTCTCCGCTCCCCGCACCCCGTCACCCGCGGCTCGGGAGCTGTCCTGTCCCATCCGCTTAGCGTCACCGTGTCCTGGACAGGAGAGGCACGTCTACTGGCCCCACTCCCTCCGGAGAGAGAGAGAGAGAGAGAGAGAGAGAGAGAGAGAGAGAGAGAGAGAGAGAGAGAGAGAGAGAGAGAGAGAGAGAAATAAGGCCAAGGTCTGCGAGACGCTAAGCACTTACGATAAGAACCGGAGTAAACCGACTGGGCCTGGTCGCTGGCCCCGGACATTGGGAAACTGGAGTTGTGGAAATAAGAGCTCTGCTTGTTGCGCGGCTTAGAGCACATAATGATATTTAAGGGTCTAATCTGCTAAGCCCTCAATGGGGCCGATAGGCTCCCGAGGCGGCTAGCAAGCTCATTGCCCTAGTCTCGCAGAAGCAGATTTACCGGGCTCCAGTGGTCTGCTCTCTAGTCGAAATGCTTCTTCATGCAACTTAAAAGGAAACCCTAATGCCTTTTTTGTGTGCGTTTAAATATTTTATCCCCCTAGGGAGGGGCGATTGGGGGCTGAGGGCCGCTACCGCTCCGAGCCGACACATGGCAAACAGGAACGGAGGAAAAAACCCCGGACTGGCGGCCACATTATTGATGTCCATGGGACAGGGCGCATTCGAATCACCAAACAGTGCGGAAACACGGGTGTGCTTGTTGAGGAGGAGATTCCAGGCCCGAATATATCCTTCCTATTCAACCTTCTCCACTGCACAGCCTTGGACTCTTTCGAGTAAGACTAATTGGAAAGTGTAAACGGGTAATTGTTTCTTTGATTACTTTGTAGTGCCTACTCCTCCTCCTCTTAAGCTGCGTGTGGATTTGGGTTAACCAGGTGGTGCTTTGGCTCAGCATTTCTGGCACTACCGCGTGCCCGGCACAGCCCCGCTCCCCGACGACAACACTGGCAATGACCCCTCGAGATGGTTCCCTGGGTTCAGTAGGATCAGGCAGGTTCAAGGTTCACATGCTCGAAGACGCTGGTGGTTCTAACCCGTGGTGGTGGAACAACCTCCAGCTGACCTCTGCAGCGGCTCGTTTCCACGGCAGCAGCGGTGGCATGTTTGCCGTGCAGTGCACAAGCGGCGGCAGCAGCAGCTGTTGCATTCACGCAGCATGGCAGGCCTGTCCGTCAGCCAGCCCCCTTATATGGCTGCGGATGGAGATAGCGTCTCAGATTGGAGCCTTTTGGTGCCGTGTTTGTGTGCGTTTGGACATGGTTGTGTGTGTGTGTGTGTGTGTGTGTGTGTGTGTGAGTGTGTGTGTATCAGAGGTGTAGGAGGCAGACAAATGGCTGGCCTGTTAAGTCTGAGCCAGACAGGCTCCTGCTGGGAGGCTGCTTCAGACCCATGGCTGGCCGCGAGCTGTGAGCCTCTGTCGCCACGGAGAGGGAGCCGGGGCATTAGAGAGACAGAGCGAGACAGGCAGACTCTCCACGCTAGCCCCACTAGCCGCTCAGTGAACATCGCTGTGCACCTCTGCTTTTCCTCGGTATCTCTGCATTACACACAGACACAATCGCACACACACACACACAGACGCACACACACAAATACACACACACACACACATACACACTCACACACATACACACACTCACACCCTCAAATGCACCAACCTCTCCGTACCCTGCTGTGTGTCTTCAGTCCAAACCCGGAGAGCCCAGCCTCTTAAATGTAGCAGGGGGGCCCGTTGCTAGTTAGTGGACCCTGCTGGAGCCGGGACAGGCTGCAGTTCAAAGCCCCTGCAGCCGCAGGGCGTCCTGGGAATCACATGAATTGATCTACCAATTAGAGGAGTGAGTAATCCTTACCAGCCTCTCTGCTTGTTCACTCTGCAATCGATTGGGTGCTCGATACCTGATACTGTGGAGACGGATGCACTGTGGGGGGATCTAGAAAGCTGCAAGCCCCTCCATTCTACTCCCCAGGCCCTCCGGGGGCCCTGCTTCAGGCAGGAATAATGTTTATTAGGAGTGGCCATATCGATCATGTTCCTTTCAGTCGGAGGGTGTAATGAAAGTGCAAATGAGTTATGATGACGCTGTTCCGGGAGAGAACTGTAGCGCTCAGGGGGCCTCGTTGTCCTCCCCAGGCCTCATCTCTCTCTCTCTCTCTCTCTCTCTCTCTCTCTCTCTCTCTCTCTCTCTCTCTCTCTCTCCCTCCCTGCCGGCTCCTCCTTCTGCTTTCCTCGGTCTCTTCTGCATTTCCTTCCACGTCTTTGTTGCTTTCCATCCTTGGTCTCCTCCTCCTCTGTTTTTTTTTCCACTTGCGTCTTTTCCTCCCCCAACTGTCCATCCCCCTCACCATCTGTCTCTGTCTTTACGTCTCACATACACACCCGCCCGCCCCTTAGCTTTTCTTTCACCCTCTCAATCTCTGCGCAACTTTTTCATTCAAATGCGCCACATGTGCCTCTAAATAAATGATGTTGATGTCGAACTTTTTTAATAGACACCCTAAGCACACCCCGTCACAGTGGAGGGTCACAAACACAACCTTTTTCCTACTCTTTCAATTACTCTATTGATCCTCGCCATGCAAGTGGGATGTAGTGGGGATCCCGACGTCCGCGCACGGGCTAATTAGCTTACCGAGCTATGCAATTAGCTCAGGGGGACAGGTGGAAGGTACAGGGAGTGAGGGAACGAGACAGATACCGGGGTTCTGTGGAAGCTGTGGCCCGGAGCTAGATGTCACTGCGGGTAGGGAGGAGAGCGTTGCCGCCCACCCGTGCCGGGGGAGAACAAACTGTAGACGCGCTTGTTAGCAAACGAGCGTGTCACTGTCACCGGCTCAGAGTACCGGAGGAGGTGCTGCTGACAGGAGGCGCCGAGGTCTGCGTGCACCACGCGTCTCCCACATGAAGGGGGCAAACAGAACAGGGAGAAAACACCTTTTGTCTTATCCTATGTAAAACACTGGAAAACACCCCCCTCCCACACACACACACACCCCACCCCCACCGAGGGATGACATCTAGGTGGGGTGAAACGATAGTGTCTGCGTCGAGTGTCCCTCGGCTTCCTCTGGTTCGCCGGGCCTCCGTCTAATGGGGACTTAAGAGCCGGCTCCGTTTCTTGATTGTGTTCCTGGCGGTGCCGTCCGCTGCCCCACTTTCTCTCTCGCCAGCATTTTCTTTCCTCTCTCTGTGACTTTCCTCCTTGTCAGCGTTGAGCTTCAGGTGGGGGTCCTCTTGTCTCCTCCTTCACCTTGACGGGACTCCTTGTTGCAGAGGGCGGACACAGAGTGTTCTGTGTGTACGCCCAACCCCTCATTACATCATCAGCTTCTGAGCGGAATGTTGTCGCTGTGACTGACCAGGAAGAGGGAGCTCTCCAATCTGTGGGCCTCACAAACAAGCTCACTTTATCTCTGCTTAAGGACGTTTGTTGTTATTAGTGATGGTGCTGTTATTGTGTGGAGGCAGCCTTCTTCTCTCAAGTAATCACTTTGGAGCTGCAGTGGCTTTCTCTGTTTGGGGCAGACAACAGTCTAATTGGTCTCATCTCCTCCAGAGTAGATTTGCCAGCAGCCTAATCTCATTAGACACAGGCGAGCGCTGGAGCTGGCTGACTGGCCTGCTGGCTGCCCGGCTGGCAGGGAAGTAGGCTGGCAGACGGGCAGGCAGAGGCAGGCTGGCTGGCTACAGGAAAAGCATGGAAGTTCCCCAGTCCCTGTTTAGTTTACTGTTTAAAAAGGAAGTCGCCTCAGACGAACCTGTGGTGCCCCAGATGAGAGCGCCATGATGAAGTGTGCCTGGTGAGCGATACTGAGTGAGAGAGGGAGAGAGCCGTTTACCGGAGTCGGGTTGGCTGTCACTGCCTTTAAAAAGAGGTTTTATATCCCACTGGGAAATCTGCTAAGAGGTCCGTTTATCATCAAATGTTTGGCACACATTTTTGTCCCATTACAACTTAGATGTAATAGCCCATTTTAAACCTTTTAAAGCCATATAAAAGGAAACGTTACATTTTACTTTACTTTATGCTAACCTTGGTATTAGCCTTGGTTGATTTGGAATTATATTCATTTGCCAATTTATTGTGTAGGATACCAATATTACACGCGTTCCTGAGTTATACTACAGTGCTCAAAGTATGCTCAATGCCCATTCATCATGTTATGCATTATCGACATGGAAAACACCAACACTCCAGTGTCCTCTATGGTAAACTATGGCGGCTGTTCAGCGTCTAAGCTGCACACCTTGCACAATGTTTCATTTCCTGTCAGGAAGAGGTGACGTGCTTTATGTGTTGTGTGGATCAATCCCTACCAACCTTCCTTTAGCCCCCCACCCCCCCATCAACTTTTAATGAATGTGTTTCTCCAAGAGGGAGCATGCCGTTTAATTTCAACCTCTGATGCCTCTCGCCACTAATCACCACGAGACGGGGCGCCGTTCCTCCGCTTACTTCCGAAGAATCCTCCGCCACGCCGCACCCAGACACCCCGGCGTTATTGCAATGTCAGGCCAAACAAACATTCATCATCCCTCGTTATTCTCCTCGTCGGCAGGCCTCACAAAAGCTCAGCCGAGGTTATTAAGATAGGTGTCGACGGCCCATTCTGACCCCAGCTCCTGATTGAATGGCTGTGATAGAGGCGATGGAGGACGTCCCCTCTCACCCCCAGCCCATCACCAGAGGACGTTAAGGGAACGTCCGGCGTTATTATCCTGCTCGGCGTGTGATTGGCTGCGGAATGCTGGATTTTGTCCCTCGCGTTTGCTATTGATTTGGCTCCTGGGGGGGGGGGGGGGGGGGGGGGTTTTTTGGGGGGGTTGGTGGTGAAGGGTGGGCAAGGGGGGGGGATTAAATTTTTGGTGTTTTTTTGTGTTT
>JAVQJS010095931.1:0-10134 GCA_036024795.1 Galaxias rostratus
GAGAGAGAGAGAGAATGAAAGAGAGAATGAAAGGGAGACAAAGAGAGCGCACATGGGGATGCATTCCGGTTACTTGTGCATGTCCTGAGTGTGTGCACAGTTGGGGGATAAATGTTTATTTTCCCCTCTGTTGTCACAGAGCTCATTCAACCGCAATGAAGAGTGGGACAGAGCACGCTCAGGTCTCCTGTAAGAGCGAAATAAAATAATGTTTCTATACTTGACTTTTCAATTACCTTTAGGGTTGCATGAGAGCCATAGCGTGACCTCATTTCTAAAGCAACAAAGCCATGTTCTATAGTACACTAGTTGTATTATTTTTAGCCACAGAGTGCAGAATAGGCTTTACTTTATTCCTTCTGATACAGTAACATGCACTAGGATTTTTACTTGAGGGCCTACCGTGCGAGCTATAAACAGTAATCCATCCAGACAGCACGCACATCCAATAAACAGATGTTAGAGGGGGAATGCCACCCAGGTGCCATTCGTCAATGATGTAAAATAAGTCATTCTGTTTTCATTATGTTTTATTTGAACCCTTTTTACTTTTCAACATGAAACGACAACTTCAAAATAGGTATTGTGCCTTTTCCTAAATAGAAAAAAAACCAGCACTTTTCTTTTTGTCAGACTGGTACTTAACTCCACTGATAAACTGGGTCCTGCAGACAGGGAGTGTGAGCTGTAGGCTGCAGAGAGCGTGCAGACTGGGACTTCTGGCGGTCTGTCTAAACAAACCTCACATGCCACTGGCAGGCTACAGCAGTTGCACTGACTCAGTTTACTTGGCCCCCACAAGCAGTATAGCAAGTCAATCAAATTGATCTGTCTTTTGTTTGTAATTGAGGAAAGATTAAAAAAGAAATCTTTGCGATTGCAACAATCTTCGTCCCCCAGGCCAGGCAAACCTGTCTTTAAGTGTTCGGAAAGTCATACTGATAGATTTTCACTACCAATTTGCACTGGGATCCCAAATAGTGTCCCAGCATTTTGATCCTACCACAGCGGGGTGGTTTGAAACACTGTGTACCTATGGCTTTACAAATCACGCTTCACTAACTAACCGCTCAGAAGCCTTTTAATGAGCGGCCGTGGTGGGAGAGTCATTAGAGGAGTCCAACAAGAAGCCGTGAGTGCAGTGAGTGGCCGTCCGGCGCGGCCCACACTCCCAGGCAAGCACGACGCTCCACTGACTCAGTGAGAGCATCGGAGCAAACCCACACTTGGTCTGAAGAACTCCCGCACTCCAAACCGGAATGCCGCCATGGCCTATTTGTTCACAAGACAATTCAGGTGAATCTATACGAGAAAAAACATTTGCTTTTTTTTTTTTTTTACTTTTACTTTTTTACTTGATTCTTGATCACTCAAATGTCTGGATCCACTTGTCTAGCAACGTGTCAACAGAACAAATCAACATGCAGCCTTCAGAAGCAACAAACCAGAGGACAGGGGGAAGAGAACGATTATGGTGAGAGTGCATCAGATTGGCAATCTCTCAAAAGGCTGAAGACATTGGGGGTTTATGAGGGTTTTCAGTGAGAACATTGTGTGATAAATGTGAGGACTTTCAAGGGAAAGCTGAGGATCTACACGCCCTTTCATACCAGTGTGTCCCAACACCTCTTTGTGTGCCCACAAAGGACTGTCACACGATTTCTCCATCTAGGCATTGACCTTATAGGGCTGTGTTGTCAAAACTAACCCACTCAGACTCTGCCTAGTCACACTGAGCAAAAGCTGTTTGCCATCAGCCCAATACGGTCTCCAGACAAAAGCACCTGGCATCCACAGTTGACACCCTGTCTCCTGAATCACAGGTCACGTGCAGCCGCCTCCATGAAACATTAATGTTGGGTGCAGAGCAACAGTACACGTGTTTTCACATGGGGGTGCTGTCACTGTGGGCGTTAACTGTTGCACAATTGCCCCCTTTTCCAATTAATTGACTTTAATGCACTGTAATGTGGTGTTTTCCTCGCCTACTCTTCATAATGGCAGCCGCCTGACTGCCGCATTGTCAATTAAAACATAATACAAATTGAGTTAAGCAGTCGGCGCTTAGTGATTAGTTTTTTCTTGCAACAATTAACAGAGAAGGAGAAAATAGAGAATGGCATTTCATGAGGGCTTTATTCGACAGTCAAATTAATTTCTGGCTCACACTTAGAGCTGTGTTGCTTGTTGCAACAGCTTATGCTTATGCCTGTTTGGTTCATTTAGGTGACTCAGTGAATACTGTGCGTCCAGTCTGACGATAGCCTCTTTGAAAGGCAACAGAAGGTGGTTCTCTCTGTACTGAAGAAGGACATATTTGCGGTTGTAGCACCACAAGTGATGTGTGTAATAAGCCCACCGTTATAATGCACATTTACACACACAATGCCCTTCACTGTAGCTTTGTCTATTATCTGTTGGTTGGTGATTGAGTGTGGCAGTTAAAAAGGCACTGAAAGAGTCGTAGGGGTGTGGGATGATTACCGGGCGTCCTGGGAGAGCGCGGGGTAATTTCCCTCGACGCCGCTACGACGACGTCGTTTGTCAGCCACCACTGGCTCTGCCGGCAGCTATTGTGCCAACGGCAGTCAATCACGCGGCTTATGAATCCGAGCAGCAGTCAATCGCTCTGCTTATGAATCCGAGCAGCAGTCAATCGTTCTGCGTGGGAATCTGACGACACATCTGGCGGCTCCAGCTGGCCACGTGAATACCTAGCGGCAGGAGCCTCGGACTCTGCGAGAGATGAATCACAACAAACGCATAGCGGGGGGAAGACGGCACCGCTCGCAAGTAAACAGCCACACTGCAGTCAGGCCGTGTGGCGTAGGCATGTGGCGGTGCCTTTGGCTCTCTCAATTGAAATTCAGCCACCTTCTGCACCATTTACCGCGATAAAAATATTTGAAACAAAAAATACATTGGGTGAACTATCTTAGGAGACCTACGATGCATTTTACAAAAAGCATTTGTGAGCCTGACTGGCCTATATAATCAAACACCGTCAGGGAAGTAGATTTAAAATGTGATTTTCTGCACCTTTATGAACGTGACAATCAACAGCATTTCGCACTGTACTACCAAAGGTGTTGTGAAAGGTGAACGAAGTTAATGATGTATAAATTGGGGTGTTGCACTGGGCAAGACAATCTACCGTGGTAAACTTCTTCTTGGGTACCTGTTACCAGTCCTCTGCCTCCCCCTCTCACACATCCGGCCCAGGGAGATTCACACTCCACCAGTCGGCTTCCCCACTGTGGTCGTTGGGGGCTAAATGGATTTCTGCTCTGCCACTCTCTTATCATAACTGTCCGCCATTCTGTCAGAGCTGACCGCAAATGCAATCCCCACCCCCCACCTCAGGGTAGTACGGTGGAGGCATCTGTTACACTTAATAAAGTGCTGACCCAAATTTAACTCTGCCCCCAGGGGGGACCTACTCAACCGCAGAGAGGGCTTATTCCCACTATGCATCATTTATGGCTGTTTAGATGGTTTGGCCAGAGAAGACATACTAGTTGAACTGTAGGTAGACTGAGGGTCATACGTTTCACTTCATTGAAAAACTTCCTAATGCTCAAAGGCTTCCCTTATATGAGACATTTGTCCTCTATGGCTATATAATTTCCTTTCTATAAGAGCAACACTTTCTACCACAAGCAAAGGGAAAAGTAAAGTCAAAAATGTTTGGGGTAGTAATACAATACAATTCTAAACTTATCCTGGTCTAGTATTTCTCTATGGTTCTTGATTTCACCTGTCCTCGTTTGTGTAATTGTGTCTGCCTGGCTTCCTGTGTTTGATTGGTCATTAGTGTTTGGTATTTAAGCCATATATCTTGTGTTTTGTCAGATCATTATTGTATTGCCATGTGCTTTTCAAGCTGACAATTTCCTGTGATTTGTGAATAAAAACTACGTGCTACGATTACTTGTGTACCATTCAGAATACTGGTAAAATAATAGTTCAAACTTAAAGACTAACTATTTGAATACCAGTAAAGTATTCTATTCGAGTACACTAATCTGCCAGAATACATACACTAATCTGCTTGTATTGTCATGCACATACATCAGCCCTTGCTCCATGAAGAGAGTGAGAAAACGAGTGAAAAAATAGATAGAAAGAGAGGGGGCAAAAGTGCTTCCAATCTCCCTTGTAGATTTACCGATCTGTCTGAACTTTATGTGGTCGAGATGGAAAAGAGAATTGGGCTGTGTTTACAGCACCATAAACCTTTCTTTTAAACCCAAGGACTTGGCCACCCTGAAACTGTAGCGCACCCGCCATAAAACGGAGGCTAACGCCGTCTTTTAAATCTGATGAAACATTTCTCGATTCTTTTTAGATCTTGTTTTATTTGCTCCTCCCGTCCCACCTCGGGGGTTGATAGAGGTGGTGAAAGGCGGCGGGGCGAGCAGATACGGCACCTTGTAAAAGTTTGCATGTTAATTGTGTGGAAGGCAAACAGAGAGGAGGTGAGAGGAGAACTGCTGGTGCAGTTAGACCGGCGGGCCCTACCAGGCAGTGGAGGCTAGTGGACAGGGAAATGGCCAGTTCATTTTCATAGGAACCGAATTAGCTTCCCTCTGTTTCTCCAGACCTCTCAGTCTCATCGCCCGGTGCCCCACCACCCTCCCATGGACATCCCCAAAGTTACACTCCTAAGTAAACCAGTGAAGGACGTTTTCCTCAGGGGGACAATCCCAAATCAATCAAAATTGACCATATAGTCCAAATAGATGCATAACCCAATATTACCCTCTATCTTCTGCTCTGTCGATAGAAGATCTTACCCTTATCTACTTCATAATTTATCCCATTGGACTAGAGAGACTCATTCTGACCCTGTGGGCGCCCTAAATCAATACTGCCTTCACCAGTCAAATTACTATCATCCTTATCCATATTATGTTATCAACTCAATGATTTATAGGATTCAGATGGATGATAAAGGCTTTAATTCATTATTTGTTTACGTAAAATTGGGTTTAAGGTCTTTGCAAGACAGGGTGATTTACTTACTTACTTCATTGATGGTGTCATAAATTGTTAATGCTGTGAATGAAGAATATGACCCTATAACCACTTTTACTGGTGTCAATGAGTTAGCACAAAATGTCTTCATGTTCAGACATGTATCAGTGATCTGAGCTTAATTCCCATAACACTGCCAGCCAACTTTCGCTTTAAATGGTATCATAATGGTATCATAATATTCCTTTTTAATGATGCTGAGTATATTGTAGCAAGTAAGGCAGATTTGACCTGAGCATGCCATGAGGAAAACAAGAGTTTTTGTGGGACTGTTCAATAACGTCTGGGTACATAAAATATGATATTGTTGCAAATATAAAGCAAAGGGATAACATTTCTATGAGTGTTGTGGGGATTGCATTTTTAACAACCTGCTACAGTATGCATGCATTCTCCACCACGGATCTGTGACTTTCTTAAGTAATTCCACCGTACATAAACCCATTACTTGATACCGTTGCCATTCGCTCATTGGAGCTACCAGCACAGATGATCTCAAGGGGTTAACCTGCGAGGCCCCACTGTGAGCACAAACGGTCGTTTAAAGGATCAGTGGTCATCGAAGCAGTCGAAGGAAAAGAAAACACTCTGTGTGAACTTGGAACCTCTGTCAGAACATATTTTCTTTCCTTAATAACATGGATAACAAGGATTTACCAAATACCTGGTAGACCGATAGTATCT
Source organism: Galaxias rostratus (assembly GCA_036024795.1). NCBI lineage: Eukaryota > Metazoa > Chordata > Actinopteri > Galaxiiformes > Galaxiidae > Galaxias > Galaxias rostratus. The sequence continues at coordinate 5,722 of JAVQJS010095931.1, forward strand.
CACAGAATAGGGTAATCAAGATACATGCACACACAAACAAAAACACGTATATGCACACACATGCAAAACAAGAACATAAAATAGCCACTTAAATTCAGCAGATAATCCACTAAGAATCCAACAAATAAACGGTATATTCAGTTGTGCGTACAATATAAACATCGTTCAAGGGACAAAAGTGCAGTCCTTCTTCGTCCAAGCCCAACAGCAGACCCAAAGTTGAGAAATCAGTAGACACATCCGACCATATCCCTTTTCTGATGTGGGCCATAATGAAGTGTGACTAGTGATTTATGTCCTGCATTAATTATGGTTTGGGAGGTAATTTGTTCAAGTGAAAATGCACAGACGTTGTCCCTGTTTGTAATTGAATCACCAACATAATGAATCGCCCAGTTGGTCTGCGCCGACTGTTTGTCTTTGTTTGTAGTCGGCTGTTTTCTTTCCCCCATGAATTCATCTTCCCATATGTGAGAGGCTGGTGGAAACCATGGTGATAATTACACACAAAGACTCTTCACAGCAGTAAACTTCTTTTAAACAGACAACAATCCCCAGCCAAGCTCTCTTAACAGGTCCACCCATTTCCATCTCTATAATTGTACGGTGTGTCTTTGATTCTAGTGGTGATTCTGCGTGAGTTTTCATTTTATTTATGCTGACACTGGCTGTGTTCATCCACAACAGTTGGCTTGTCTCTAACGGTAAAAGCATTATTTTTGTATAAAACACGTGTAAAACACATCTTGAAAAAAAAATCATGAATAGAATACACTGCCACTCCCTCCGTTTTCCCCTGACCCAAAAGTGGGACTTTCCAGAGTGTTTGTAACACACCAGAGCAGGCATCTGACTGTAAAGCTTGTCCCAAGGTAACAGAAATCATCGTTTCTAAGAGACAAAATGCTGGTGGAGGGCAACCTTCCTGGCATGTCCTCTTTAAGATGCTGTCACTCTGCATGGTTCCATGAGCTCTTTATGCAATTACCATACACTATCAACGCTGTACTAATTAATACAACGTCTTAATTAGAGGGCTGATTCATCCCGCCGCGCTGCTGAGGGACTGTTCATTTGTGGCACGTTCTCCTTCCCCTTGCTACCGTAATGAGATCACATGCACTGTGTGCCCCACTTGCCAGGGTGGGTGCCATGCCTTTTGGAGGTGATTTGCTGTGGTAGGATATTAAGACTGGTCAGTATCCGCTCATGTCAGCCGACACATGCTGCGCCCATCAAATCACATGGCTGCTCATACTGAGACTAGTTCTGATTGGCTGTCACTGCATCTTTCATTTGTGTATGCTGAGCAGTAAAATGGATACATTTCCGGGTCAAGTCACACAGAAAAAATCTCCTCATTTCCAATGAGGATGCTCTAATGGAGACCGATCAGGATGACATAAAAAGAAATGCGTGCCCCATTTGTGTTTGCTTGCTCAAACAACAGCCCCTTCACAAACACACGTCGATTGAAATGTTGCTGGCTTAAAGAAGGGGTGAGCTCAGAGGATAGACAGACACACAAAACATACAATCGGGGTATTGATTGACATGGTGTCCTTTCTTGGACGCCTCTGCACCCGCCCCTTGCTTTAGTCTCTGCTTATCTCACCGTCTCTTCTTCCCCCTCTCTTTTTTTCCCTCACTCCCTCGTGGGACACGCATCTTTATTCAAACGGATGGCAGTGTTTGCTTAGAGGAGCGTGCGAGTCTCTGAGTCTTGTGGCGCTGAAAACTCCCTTCCCCGCGGCTGTTGACTTATGTCTGGCTGTCTGATAATTAGGCGGGGTAATAGCCTGCTGTGAGGGAGACTGGGGTGCTGGCACAGCCAGCCACGGCTGCAGCTTGTTGCAGGGTGTCGGTGACACAGGAAGATGCTGCCGCTTTCTCCGGGACCTCCATGGGTTTGTGGCTGGCACTGCAAAATCATGGACTCTCTGCAGTCTTTTTAATAGAGGTTGTACACATAGACAGGCACATCACAGAGGGTTGAGATGACACTGGCAAAAGCTGTTGTAGACGGTGTGTGTGTTTGTGTGTATGCGTCTATACGCTTGTAGTATGTCGGCGGGCCTATGATTGAGTGGTAAGCAGCAAGCATGGGGGCAGTAGTCCGTGTAACAAGGAGGATGTCTGGGGAAGTCATGTGTAGCATTTTGCCACAGGAGGTATTCTAAGAGAAGCTCCAACAAACCCTCCGATGAATGCTAATGCTATGAGCGGCACACCGGTGCGGTCAAATGGGGGCACTGCTTTTTATTCAAATCAGCCCTCATTATACCATCAGATAATTTATAAAAGCCTTTATAGATATGTCCTCGTTTGATGACAATATCTTCAAGACCCCCTGGAACCCTAAAGAATTGCCACTAACCAGCAAGTTTATTGTTCCAAACAAACTAGTATGTATAAGCACACAGCTGCTTTTATTAGGTATTGTAGCTGAATTTAATGTGACACACAGGATATACATATAATAAAATAAATAAAAACTGGAAACTCAAATGTAGCACATGAAAGAAAGTAAATGCAAAAACAATTGGATTAAGATTGAGATGTGGAATACATGTTTCTATAGTCTATGAGGAAACGTAAAAGCTCTAGCTTAAGAGAGTTTGATATCCTGCACAGGATTTTTGTGCATTGCCCACCATGCTCAGACCCAACAGTACACAGGCAACTTGAAATCGAGATAGATGTGATATTCAACCCAAGATCTTATGATAGAGTGTCAGACCCAAACTGAATTGAACGTAAAAAACACATCACAATGGGTCTTGGTGAACACAGTTTTTTGTCATCTAAAAGTTTCTTAATTCACAGGATCATTTGGGTGTGTTAAGGCTCAAGCTAGTATTTAACATCACAAAGATCGTGATTTTCCCTCTATGGTATCATACGTTAACATAAAAAAGACCAGCAACTGAATGTAAAATGGAAAATCACAGCCTTATGTTGGTATGAACTTTGTAGAGATTTATAATGCAGTCCTAAGACAAGACAAAGTTTACATTCTGCTTTGGCATATGGCATGCATTCCGCCTTCATCCGTGGCCTGGGAGCTTAGTGCAAATACCTAATTGGTTAATCAGGTTCTTTAGGTCACAGTAATTGACCCCATGCTATCTCTCTCTGGCAAAGTCCACGCTAAGGCAGTGACGTCCGCCTTCATTAGTTCTCTCTCTGAAGCGCAAAAGGGGCCAACTTTGGTGACCTCGGGAGAATTGGCTGCTTGATTCATACAAATTGATGTTTGGTTCTCTGTCTTTCACAGACCTGGCAAGGAGCATGTTCGCTCGGAGCACTTTGATCATTCTTCAAAGCAACAGGCTGTAGAGTGAAATGAGTCCAACCGTATAGCCCACATGAGGGATCCAACAAGGGGAACGTTAGGAGGAGACTGTTAGGGGAAAATTACATCTTGGAAGGGTAAGGGATGTATTCACTGTACGCCATAGGAGTCTGAGGAAGGTCCCTTTGTGTGTACATCTAGAGGCCCTCATAGGGGGGTCTGATGGGAAAGTGTGAGTCCCTGAGTTTGCGGGTCAGAACAGTGGGGGTCTTGGTCTTTTTTTAACACTGTCTAATTGGCTTTTCAAAAGTCCTAGGTCTTGGAAAAACTGATCACAAGGCACTCTCTTGGAGAACGACGCCTCCATCTGCTCTTACAGACAGTAGGATTGTCGCCACAGTCCTGGTAGATGACAGACAATGCTGATAAGCACATACTCTCAGTAAAATCAACCAGGGCATGTGTTTGATGAGCAAACTTGAAATGCGTTTTACATAAAATCACTGAATCGAGTTCATGCTCATTAAATTATTAATTCTTGTTTGTTGAAGATTAAGGAAATAAAATGCAGATGACTGAACTACTCCAATAAGAATGAGGTTCATCAAAACTAGCGTTGTGTGAAATCGCCTACTATGTATACCAAATGTGCTAAATGTGACCGAAAATGAATGTCAATGATAGTGTGCCACTAAATCAGGAGGACGTTCCCATACCGTCATACCCCGGGCTATAGTCGTTGATCAGATAGAGATAAACCACCTCCATTAGTACGTTTTTAGAGCTACTTTATGTAGGCGATTCCAAAAGTAGTCATACAGGGGGTAGGTGACGAGTCTGGAGATGACATTGGTGTGCTGACTGACGGTATGGAAATCATCAGTGGCTTGGGGAACATTACGATTGATTGTGGCACGTTATTTCAACTAATTAATTATTTTAACGTAAGCTTTCCCCATCCCTAAAGCAAACAAACAAACCAAATGATATGCATTTTGAAGGACTGCAGATGATCCTTGTAAATCTAGATGGGCACAGGATGTTTGTCATGTTACAGTCCTTCAAAACAAGTTTTTGGAGCGAATAAGATTGAAGCAGACTGGTTTTTGTTCATATCT
>JAVQJS010095959.1:0-13313 GCA_036024795.1 Galaxias rostratus
AAAAATGAAGAGTGCATATCGCTAGCAGTGGATGAGTCCACTGACAATGCTTAAAAAGGAAAACTTCTAGGCCTACCTACCTCCAGCGAACTATATAAGCTGGACCGATAATAAAAAAAATAAACGGACTCATGCCTGTTTCAAAAAAATATTTGTGGACCTTCAAGATTTCTAATTGGGGACCCCTGGTCTATGGGATAGTGAAAATACTGCGGATCAGATCAGTCCCCTTGAGGGCTTGATATTTAAAAATATTATTAATAATAAATAATAATGAATAATAATAATGAAACATTATTTTTATAAAGCCCTTTTCCAAACTATCAAAGACGCTGTACAAAGATTAAAAGTTTAAAGAATATAGCAAACAAGTCGCCAGTCCATCGCAGAGCTAGCACATAGGGACATACAGTAACTCAAACCTAACAACAGTTTGTCTGCCACTGGGCATGATCTGCCATAAAACTGAGACAAATTGCCATGTGGCTAAAAAGGAAGTGCATCACAAAATCAGCAGGTACCAGGCACGTCAAACTTTCATAACAAACGTTCTGAGGGACATGTGACGTTACGCCCACTGGTGCCTCACTCAGCAATCAATTCAACTTCCTTCATTAAAGTGTTTTGGTCGGTTTCCATAGTAACCCTGCAGAGCTTTGGGAGGCGGGGTTTGACACTGCTCCCTATAGACATAGAAAGCCTGCTCAATCTGTGCTGCTGGGTTCTTCAGCCTCACTATTCCTGCGCTACTTTCAACATTTAAATATATATAGATAATTCAGAAATATTATTGTGCCTGTTCTGACGAGGCGCCACAGCATACCCAAATGTAGAGCCACTTTCATCTGTCCGTTTTACTTTACAGTCTATTAAAATGTAGTTTATCACAAATTAGTTGAGAGAGAAGGACACTGAAACAGGTTGAGGAAAAAGACAGAGGTTGAGACATAAACAAGAGAAAAATGTAATTAGGTCAGAAATGCAGATAGTGTCCTGCTGGCTTTCTGATCAATGTCACTTCACGTCACCTGTGTGTCTTCCCGGACTTTTTGTTTTCCTTGCATTCTGTTTGGACCAGATAACGGGAACTCATTAAGATGTTCGATGAAACACACGGCAGCCTGGCCACAGGTGTTCTCTGTGAGGGCTCGGACAGAGATTATCAGAGCCTGGCCACTTGTGTATTGTCGGTCGCGGACCGGTCCAGTGTTCTCCTGTGCTGAGGCAGAAGCAGACCACCTAGAGGAAGCCTCCGCAGCGTAATCATCCCGTCGCCTGCGTTCACCCCCGGCGTCACGTGGCGCAGGGAGCGCGGCGTCTGGGCGGGAGTGAGGTTTTATGATAAGCCTCCAGGCAAAATAGTTTTCAATTAAACTCTTATGCGGTGGGGCCCCCACCACTGAGCACGAATGTAATAATCACAGCTATAAAGAAGACGGCAAGCAAACAGAGGAGACTTGGTGTTGTCCAAGTATATACCCGGTATGGACCTACTCCCTCAGGATCTCCACGTCTGAGGCTCCCATTTGAAATACAAAACAGATGCTAATGATACAATAAATTACACCACACTCTGCTAAATGAGGTGCAGAGTGCTTAGCTTTGTTTTGCTGTTGCATCATCTATTGTTTTAATTACCAAAAGAGCGGACTAAACATGTTCCCCGTGGACGGTGACTTGTCGGGACACTGTAATGGGCCCACTGAGAACCCTCATGATGCTTTGCTATGCACTGCCCTACTGTTTCTTTTCTCCGGAGCGTTCACGCTCAACCGTCTCCTCATCCGCTCTTTGCTCCCTGCACTCTCCTTCACCTTCTCATAGAATCCTGTGAGGGAAAAAACACTGGTACGGAAACGACCTGTCTGCCTGATAAGGAAAAATGAATCATTGTTTTTAAATTACCTTTTTATTATTTTTAACATCATTTATTTGCATTTTTCACCTAGAGGCTAAATCCAGTGAAGTTGAAAATCTGTCTATTTTGGATGGAATCAGCCAATGCTTGTGGCTCGCCAGACACAGAGCTACTTGAACATGCTAGCCGTACATTAGTGAATGACGGCAGCTGAAATAGTCGATGCAAAATTAAAGAGTGTACTTGCAAAGTGTTTCTTTTTTATGAGAATGATGAAAAACAACTCTTTAATGTGATATTACAAAGTTTACAAGTTATGTGATTGACAGTCTTTTTATGAAACAATACAAAATATCTGTCACTGGAATTTCACATTCTTTTTAATTAGACTGACTGCCATCACTACTGTATTTAAAAAGTCAGATCCATGATCATGTATTTGTAAATATAAAATGATGACCATTGAAACGATTCCTCTGTTAGTTCAATCTAGGAACCATGTAGGGAAAGGAATGAGGAATTGACCCATTATGCGTCTGGTGCTTGATGAAGAGTATAATTGCTGTAACCAGGGGAGCAATAGCTAACTTCTGTCACCAAGTGATCATTCACTCATATGAAATGTTACGTCTCAATGGAGCCTGCTGCAACTCTTTCATTTTCAGTTCAGAATGTTAATATTGCCAGGGGCTAACTCCAGGGAATCTCTCAATACAGTGTGATAGAGTTCTTCCTCAAAGTAATGTATTGCCGTGCATGGAATATTGATTACCGTCCGCATCGCTGTTAGGAAGACAATCCTTCATAAAGCAAGTCCCTTTCTTTTGCTATGCAGCAAATGCTAAGAGGAGCGTTTCCTCTTCGAATCTGGATAATAACCTGCTGTGCCCTCTGATGCATTTCCAAACATAGTTAACCTCCCTAGCTTAAAGAAACACCCTCTTCCGTTTGATCATTTGGACTATAATTGTTGGAAAGTAGTTGCGGAGGCTACCATGTAATTTTTACTATCACATTGCTTTAATTTAATTTGATTTAATTGGGAAAATGGCCTGTGGTCTCAGGCCCCCTGCACTCTAACCAGTCAAGAAAGATAATAGCTTGAGTGGAACAACGTTTTTATTCATTCATAGACTGTACACAGAATAAGGACAAAGTTGATAATATGATATAAATGTATGAAGGTACTCTTATGTATTATTTACTCAAAAGTATATCCTGCAGCCAAGTTCATGAGGGACGACGGTACTGCCGGCTGCACTAGTGGAACTGCTTGGATGCAAATGAGGTTAAAAAAATAACTTTTCAGGATCGAGTCAGCTTTCAGTGCTGTCATCTAAAACTGACGCAGTTCAGCAGGGGATGGAGCTGAGGTATAGAACTGGCGTGTGGAATTCTCTTTTCCCTCTAACACACTCACATTTCCCAGTGAATTAAATATGGCTTGATAAATTATTGAACAATACCACGATGAGGTAACACGATTGCAAAATTAGATTTTTTTCATTCTCGCCCTCATGGTTTGTCCCCACAAGGCTCCAGCTGGCAATGAGATTGAACAGGGACCAAATTAAAACAGGGATTTGAGCTGACACTGTGATGCTGCTGAATATCCTCAGTGAAGACGCTTCACCAACCCAACATCTAATCTATTGCACTAATACCTTTTCACAGATTGCATTGTAGATCATACATTTGAATTGAATTGTAGATCAAACAAATGTTACTTGTAAAATCATGAAATAGTTTCGTATGTATGTATGTATTTTATGTACTGCATAAAACCTACTTTATGTATTTTAGAATTTCATAATTTTCACAACCATAAAAGTTTGAACCTTTATAATAAACCTACAGATGTGTTTTTGTAGCCTGTGAATAAGCCTTGACATCTCATCTGAGATCCTGACATTAACACAAGTCTTGACTTTATTCCCCAGGCCTTGGAGGAGACTGCCAGGCAGCCATGCAGCCCACATATTTACTTTTCAATTTCAAGCTGCGCTTCATGCTTTCTTTCTCTTTCAGTTCCCTGCACCGAGAGCCCTTTCTTAGAGCTCGATGGTTCATCACAACTCCTATTCTTCAGAAAACTGCAGGGCAAGTAATGTATATAATTTACTCCGCCATAGCCTGTCGACTGTTTTCCAGTTTCCTGATGCTCGTATCTAAACAGTTTCTATTTGACAGGGAATGAGAGGTATCACTGGTTGCGTTATTACCATGGTTACAACATTTCCTTTCACTTAGACACATTCAGGCTGATGTCTCCTTAGACTGAGGAGTGGCATGTCAGGGCCTTGAGACAAACTCCCATAAAAATGTGACAGGGAAGTGGATGGGAGAGAACGGCAGCCGAAACAAAATAAATATTCAGTTAGACATCGTGAAGGTTGGAGCACTTCACCTCTTCACCTTGAGATGGACAACAGACAAACAAACGTAATGGCAAGTTTGAATGTGTGATTAAAACACGAGACTGTGCATAAGTAATTGAAAAAGAGAATAGATAATACGCTTCTGGTTATAAAGTTTAGACAGCATGCCTCATTTCGTTCGTTCCAAGCACTGTGATGAGATATTTTTTAGCATCACTCTTTAATTTATTAAGCCAATGTGAGTCAATCTTTATCTAGTTGGTGCATATTCCTATTAGTGAGCATAACAAAATGCAGGGCTAAATAACAAGGCGGAAAATAAGATCCAGCTTATCTAAAATAAGCTTTCAAAAAACAACTGCTGGCATGGAGGGGAATTTTGAATCGGTTCACATTGTTACATACATATAGACAAGACACCACACTGTGCCACGGATAGCCATCCTCGGCAAGTCAACAAAGGCAAAGACACGTAGTATAGGCATATAATTAAGTTGTATTTTATTGGTATTATCGGTAATTATAATAATAATATCCAAATGGGAGATTTGGCTTGTCTGACTGGTGTGGCGCCCAGATGCCAGTGTGTGGATGTGATCAGCAGGGCAGCGTCTGTGTTTAGTGGAGCAGTTTGCCGGTTAATTACACTCTGTGGGAGTCACCTTCCCCACACCTCGGACTGTCTCTGATCAACATGGCCGAGCCAAGGGCACGCTACTTCTGCAATTTACAAAAGGACTGTAGCTTGAAAACCCCGCAAACATCACAGCTCACAGTTTCGATGAGGGTCAAATGAAAGTCCTGCTCATGCTCAGGAATCGTGGTTAAATCAAAGGGGAAAAGGCATGGGCGATTTATGCCAGAGTAAAGCATGTTTCACATACCTTAAAAGAGCCTATGCAGATGGCCTAACCCTTGTAGTAGGGAACCTGTCACTTCTAGCCAGCTGTCTGTCTTCATTGCCGTGGGGCTTTTCTTTTCTTTAAATCAGTGATCAAGGATTCTTGTCAAAGGAAATGTCTCCTTGGGTAACCATGTCTCCAGACTCTCCCTTCCCTCTTTAACCAAAGGATTTTGAAGCGCGGCAGGAACAGGAAGTCCCGCTAAGGAAACATCTGAATGAACTCATGCAACTCAAGGAAGAGTCATTAGTGTGGCAGCTACATTGCCCTGAGTTGAAAATACCATAACCTTTCAACTGCCAAATTGGTATTACTACGTTCTCTTGTCTTTTTGGTAGACTTGAAAACAACTTTAGTACCTGACAAATTAACGCTACAGGCGCCACATGCGTTTGAAAAAGGGCTTGGTGGTTTATTTGACTGGGAAGTCTCCCCGGAACCCTGCTCTTTTGTTTTGCGTCTGAGAGTGGCATTCCTTTGTGCATGTGTTATTGTCAGAAATAAATCACTGCCACTTAAATTTGAATCTGTGTTGCAGTGTATCAGAATACCCCACGCTGGGAGAGAATGCTGACACCTTTGTTTTTTCTGGGATTCTCTCCTCCATTGGCAGAAATTTACCATTCTTCCCAACCTGACATTTACAGGACATTAAGGAGTCCCTCTCCGCCAGACCTCTGTAGCAGAGAGTAATTGATCTTTTACTGATATATCTGTGACTTTTACAACAGTTTTATCACACGTAGAAAACATGAGATTGTGAGACCTCTTAAAAAGAATGGGTCAAGTGAATGGGGTAGCATGCATGAAGCGCTCATTAATAACTGGGAGATTGGACACCCCACTTTGCCTTCAACTTCAACAGATCATAATAAATATGGACAATAATGGATTAGTTACATTGTAACACATGCAGGAGCAGACAGTATACAGCATGTGCAATAGTTTGTAATTGTTTTATAGCTACACATCATTCATAAACAATTCAATCACAGGTGTAGTCTACCTGACCTTGAAAATCTGGTATATTTTAGTAATAGATTGAGGCAAATGTGTTGTCCTTACATTGAAGTGGGTACACTTTGTTTGACAGATCCAATCCCCTGTGCTCTCCAGTGGAGGAAGAGTTGTGATCAACCTGCAAGCTCTTAGGTAGGGCTGGCAGTTCAGGGAACTGGAACCGCAATAAAGCGTGAAGTACAGCTTGATATTGAAAGGTAAATATGTGGGCCGCGTGGCCTGGCAAAGTCTCCACCGTGATATGAGGGTATCAAGCTAAGGCTGCTGGCAGGTCCAGGATCTCAGATGAAATATTGGAGTGAACTGGTTGTGCATCCAAAGTAACTGATTGAACTACCATTGGATGGTTTTACAGCAAAACATCGGCTCAAAATGAAATCATGTAAATGTTCAAACACTTGGTATCTTGTCACCAACTGTCTTTTTTAATATAAATAGAATGCATTAGCAGATAGTTCAAGTTACATGTTGAAGGTGATTAATGTTGAGCAGCACTGAACCATACACTTTTTAAAACACTATGAAATAGCAAGGAGGTTAGAATGAAATGGAGCTTTTTCTATATCTAACATAGCTTCAGACAATAACATCAAATGTGCCTCTTTGGGGGAACTGGACATTATAAAAGCTGCATAGACTAGAGCAGGCATTAAGCAAAAGTTCACATAATGTCAATGTTAGACACCTAGAGCAACAGCTTAACCTTTCTATGGCACACCTAGGACATACTTAATCATATAGCAGACTTTAATAATAAGTCGTGGAAAAGGTCTCTTCGGATCACCCGTGCACCAACCCAGATACCCATACAACTAACATTTTATATATACATTTACATTTTAGCTAAATTTGAGTAATTAATTTTCAAGCGTCATTTTTGGGAATCCTGTGGTATTGATGTGCACATGCTATACATCACAGTGAAATAGTTAATAATACAAAAGCCAGCACCTAACAAACATAAAACTACACACAAATGATTGTCCTTAATTTACGTTATGTACACCTTCCTCCATCAAGGAACTCCATAGAAAGCCTGCACCCATACAAATGCCCCCGAATCATGTTTGTGCTTTCTCCCCTCGTTCCCGATTGTTGACTGAACCACAGCACGCTGATGCACTAAGGCTCAGTAGGCTCTCTCTGCAGGTTGTTTGCTCTTGCTTGCTTTGTTCAGGAAATGGACAAACAATAGCACTAAACAGTTTGTGTATGGGTTAGGCCATTACGACGTTGGCGACAGTTGGTTTTGAAGTTGAGGGGATGATTAGGGAGTTGTTTTTTTCTTGGCTTGGTTATGACGTCTCTTAATCAACTGGTAAGGTGAGGTCAATGATTGAGCGGTGTCAGCCAAAGATCGTTGCCTCTTTCTGAGCTGATGCATAAAATGTGTGAAACTGCTGTCTGCTTATAATGACTCAACCCACCCGACCTGCCAACTTAACAGAACAGCTTCTGTGTGTTACAACGTGCATAGGGGTATTTATCACAATCTGGTGTGGATTGCAATCTGCCAACAGATGACACATTCAAATCTTAAGCATGTGGATTATGGATTTTTTGGTGCAAACAATACCATCAACAAGTAACTAGTAACTAGTAGTAGTAAGTAACTGGTAATTAGACAATACTGAAATTATAACCACTTCACAAATTAATAACCAAAATCTTAACTAAAATAAATTATTCCGTCTGGATTATTTTATTTTAGACTTTATACAAGAAAACACCAATGTACATTTGAATCCTGACAACAGCGACAATTTTTGCATTTTGAATTGGGTTAAAACCATTTTAGCTATCAACACTAAAGCTGTATATGGTTGCATATGCATTTATAGATGTATGGTTTCACCCTTACAGGAGTATAGATACAGATTCAGATAAGGAGTTAGATAAGATTAGATTAGTTACATTCTATTATCACAATGAAATTTTCTCTTGGACACATGAAGTACAGAATCTGAATAATAGCATAGTGCTTACCTGCAAAGGTTGCCAGCCTTACACAGGCTTTCACCCATACACACGATTACACACACTACCTACAGTACATTCACAGGCTGTCACCCATACACAGGCTGTCACCCATGCACATGCATACAACCACTACCTACATTACATACACAGGCTGTCACCCATACACATTCATACACTCACTACCTATATGCACAGGCTGCCATCCATCAAACAATTGTATACTGCCCAATGTACAGCACACCTGTATTTTAGTAATAAAACATTCTGTTAGAGATCCGCAGAAATTGATCCTACTGTATGTCCAGTTGAAATCAAAGCAGTGTTACTAGGATTAGCAACTGGCTGACTGTCATTCAGGTCTTTGAAGGACCGCGTGACAAAGTAGCACTTAAAGCAATGTTGCCTGCACTGGGGCAATGGGGAACTCTGCTGTCTTATCTGTTTGCATATTGTCATGGAAATTCTAAATCTTAAACATCTCGAGACCAAATAATGTTCAATACAAGTATTTTATTGAAAAAAGGTGCATTTGCAAAGGGTCAAATCTGTTTGCAAAAGGATCACACCACACAATGTTTAAGACGCTGTCCAAAGGAGATGCCCATTTATTTCTGCCGTCAGTATTCCTATATATACAAATGTAGTACCCTGTTCCTAATTGTAAAACACACACACAATCAGCTACAAAAGTTGTAGCTAGCTATCTTATTGGCAAGCATCCTGTCTCCAGCGTGACCCCTTCTGCAACAAATTACAACCTTTGCCATCCACTAAGCAAAACAGTAACACCTTTAGTTTATGGCATGCAGCTGTAGTCAATCAGTTAAAACATCAACCAACTTGAACAATCCTTAACCAGCGAACACAAATGCAAGTCAGTGAAAAATTCTGGATGAAAAATGTCGGCCTATATGTCTGTTTGTTCGGACTGTCCATCTGGCCATCTGCATCTGTTTGAAGGGGAACATAATGAAGGAAGAGAGAAAGAGAGAGAGAGAGCGAGAGAAAGGGGGTGGGGGAGAGAGAGAGAGTGATACAGTACACCGTAATCTTGTTTCATTATGTTGTGTTGTAGCTGATCATGTCCCTTAGGGTCCCATATCCACCAATCATAAGCGGAAGAGTATCCCCGTGAGTCATACCTGCTGTTACGATGATCAAGGAGCTCAGGCTGAAAAGCCTGTTTGCACTTTGTAGAGAGGCAAAGAATTCCCCAGAGACGGATCTACCTGGAACAAAATAGAGATCACTAAGATTTATTGTGGTGGAAAGTGGATTCATATCTTTTTGATAGAACTTGTTATCAATCCGTGTTGCACTGCTTTCCCCGTGGTGTCAGTGCAATGTATTAATATGTAAGGCAGTGCTCGGAGTGGCCAGTGGCAAATCTGACATTGAGAAAAAAGGTTAAATTGCTTAGCCCTTTCAATCAAGCCTATCAGAAACGGTGAGTGGGCTCTTCTACTGAGTACAAAAAAACTCCCTCTTTTTTATTGGAAAGTGGAATAATTACCCCGGAAGGGAGGTTTTCTCTCTCCAAAATGAACAGTAGGGTAAAAACTGTTCCATGCCTTAATTCTATCCTCACACAGGGATTGTGTAAAACCTATTACACAGCGATCGTTTTAATCAGTCACTTGCCAGACAAAAGCACTGAGGATAGTATGGAAAGATGTGTCGTGAATGAAACGACCCACTTTTTGCACACCCTTTTTTAATCAAATATAAAGTTGTAGCTAGTTGAAGTCTTGATTGAAATAGGAAGAGAAGATTGATAATATGTCAAATTAATTCAATGAAATTAGAAAGAAATTTCAATCCTATCAAATCAATCTAGAATGCAGAGATAGGAATTGAATGTGTATCTTGGTACTATATCAATCCTTCACACAGAGGGAGCGGGAGGACATCTATGTTCCCATGGTCCTAAGATCCCAAAGTCTTAAGATCCCAGGGTTCTAAATTCAACTCCATACTATTTTCCCTAAAAATGCCCACACATACAAACATCCATTCTGATTTTGCGATATAAGTGACTAATGTCAGGAAGATGTTTCTGACTTTATAATTTAACTTTGTTCACTAAGCCAAAATCTACTTTCCGTTCCACTGACGTGTAATATTAAGTATAAGTTGAAAATAAATGTAAATGTTGTGCGCATGCTGAGCTCATATTCTCCCTGGGGGCCATGCCCTGGGTGTGTGAAATGTTTCGAGACTCAGCTGTTTATAGTTATGTGCCGTTTTAAAACGTTCTGTCCTTGCACCATTCGAAAGTGTCTGCATGCCACGTTTCTATTCTAACAAAATCACAGATTTGGTATTTGGACATTGTGGCAGTGAGATTTTGAGAAAGGTTTTGAAAATCAACAGTAACCGACTGGATTGAAATAGATGGCACTGATGTCATCGGGCCATGCGTTTAATATCAGTTGAAAGACATTTTAGAAGTCTGAGAAATAGATTAAAAAACATGCAGGAGCTTTCACCTGAAGAGACAAAACTATGATGTTTAATAATTCCATGACGCCAACCATTTGACAAGTGAGAGCCATACAGCAGTGCTAGGGAAATTAAATTCCTTTGCAGAGTTCCCACAATAGCTCATGTCTTATTAAGCAAATAAAGAGCTGGAGAACATCTTTTTCAAGTTCCCATTAAGTGCCAAATAAATTATTCTGGGGAACATAGGAACCTCGGAACATAGGAATGACTCTGAGGAAACAATCCGGACAACATAAAAATTCCATTTTCTGTGTTGGTACGAAGGGAAAAGCAAGTGTGTCATTAGCAAATTATTTATATCTTTTGGACTTAAAGGGGCTGGGTCGAGATGTGAAGTTCTTAGTTAAGCGAGTTATTTTGAGTGCACACTCACAGAAGATCAAGATCGTGGATGGGATGATGGTATTCCATAAATAAAGTTCCATCCATCTTCTTAAAGATTGTTAAAAATAATTACATTATCTCCTTAGTGATGCATGGTATGTACCTTAAGTTACATGCTGTCAACTTTCTTATAGATTGTTAAAAATAATTTGTATGAGTTTTTTAAGTGATGTATGGTTTGTGCATTAAGTTTAAAGCTGTCGACTGTCTTAAAGATTGTTAAAAACAATTGTATTAATTTTTTTTGTGATGTGTGGTATGTACATGAAGATGAATGCTGTGCAAACTGTAGCACTACATAGGTTTAGCTTTGCCTGACCTTTCCCTGTTTCCATTCATTTCTTTAATTAAACAATTACCTTTGCCCATGTCTAGACTCTGTGGAATTAATTGTAAAATGTATGTCTAAAACAAGTTTCCTTGTGTGAAACTAAGAGACGTGTAAGGTAACAAGACAGTTAACATTACTGTTTGAACACAGGATTACCAGCTTTATTCTGCTCTGCAAACTCAGGATGTGACCCTGGTTAACCTGCTCCATGCAGTCTTACTGTGTGCAGCCTTACAAAAATGTGCCTTTTTTGTGTAGTAGTATTCCACGGTATTGGGCCATGACTGATGCATGCATCATGAAGCACATCATAGATCAACATAACGGAATGTGTTTTGGTAAAGATTTGGCATTCCAATTGCCGTTAAACAGGCCCTTGCTGACTTCCCATAGGGACTTGCCCTCGAGAATCCCCAACTTAAGCGTTGTTCTGCAAATCTGAAGTGAACTTGGTGAGATTGACCCTCGGGGGGCTGAGGGATCGCGAGAGAACAATGATGGTCACTCCAGAGGTGTATATTACCCGCAATGCTTTATGGTTGTGCATTTGGAGCAAGATAATACATGAGTAGTTAGGTGGCAGTAATGTTCGTAAAACTCCAGTTGCTCACCACCAAAGGAAAATATTAATAAATAGAGGAAGGTATGATAAACCTGGCAAAAAAAACTAGGATGGTCATTATACATATCACAAACAGATAAAAAAATCATTCCAATTTATTAGAAATTGACATGCTTGCTGATTTCAACCAACGAGACCATCAGAGATCGTTTGAGGCCATGGATTTGTGGCAATATCAACAACCAAACTTTTTTAGGAGATAGGGATCTGCTGCAAATATTGGCAATAGACCATAAAGCCATGTCAGATGTAACTGAAAGAAGAAGCCGGTGGACGTGTCTGAAAAGGAAAGATCATATATGGGCAGAAAATTAACTAACATGCTGAAAAAGCAAGAAATGGTTTAATCCCAAGACAAAGGTATAAAATGGAAGGGGGTCTTTCCTGCAGAGTGTAATTTATCAAGCCTGCAGGGACCAAGTAGTGAAAGATTATCTTATTTTCAGGTGGTAAGTATCCCTGCAAAGTTGTCATAAAGTGCCTGAAGGCATAAGGAATAGGGACAGACATAGGGATGTCTGCAGTGTCTTATATTAAGCCTACAGTAAGAGAGTAGGGAAAGATTACCTCCATTTCAGGTTGTAAGTATCTCTGCAGAGTTACCCTTGAACACCTACATGAATAGCAATCAGAGACAGGTATAGGGGTACCTCTCAGATTAATAAACAATTTTTATAAGTTTTCTTATATCTGGCCGTGTCAAGAGCGGACATAGAGGAGGATGGCTCTGAGACGTCATTGCTCACCGTTAAGCCTTCTGGAGGTGTCGTGGGCTCAGATTAACAAGACATCTGGGATGGAGCATGCCCGCTTGAAAACCCAATGACCAATCTGCTCTCACCTCAAGTCAATTCTAAAATATTGTTTTTTAAGTGCTCATTTTGGAATATTTGATATAATAACAACCCATCCTATGTACAGTGACATGTTACCATGATCATCATTTCAGATATACTTTACACTGCACCAACTGTTTGGCATTCTAGTTTAATTTTTATTGATTAAAGTGCGGTTGATAAACAGAGTTCACGTAAATTCTAGCCGTGGCAGGCATGTTTCCAGGCTGAACTTGTTCATACTCCATTCTTAATAATGTTAAGCCAAATGTTTAGTTTTGTTTTACAATCATTTTGAACACTGCAGCTCTTGTGGCAACACATTGGTACTGGTGGTCTTATTCTGTTAAACCTTTAATGGCTATCTACTGCCCTGTCAATAGGGCTCTCTCTGGTCTAACCCTTCATTTGTGGTGCTCCTAACAACTTACACTTACAACACTTCAATTCAATTCAATTCAATTTTATTTATATAGCGCTTTTTACAAAAACAATTT